>OVBW01002473.1:0-11446 GCA_900406355.1 Erysimum pusillum
TTTATCTTCATTTTATGTTTAGATATGCTATATATTTCCATGAGTATAGATTGAAATTAGCAAAGGTTGAATAAAAAGTGAAATGATCAAATATGATACGTTCACTGAGAGGCCAAAACATCAAATCTCATCATTGGTATTTTGTCTTGAAGACAACTGTGAGAGATTTCTTTTGTGTAGGCTTGCCTTTTGCATTACTTCTTAAAGCTGATTTCTTTGCATATCTATATATATGGCAATTGATGCAAGTCATGTATAAATAATGTTATTGGTAGCATCGTGACCATGTAGTAATTAACATGTCTGTCCTTCAAATTTATATATGATTTATATGATGGTTGTGGTCTATATGATTTGTTAAAATGAAAAGACAACTGCCTTAATATTAATTTGGTCGTAGGTAAAATTTGAGGGTCAAAAGTCTCTAAAAACAACGTGGATGAGGTGGAGTTTGGTGCGGCTCATTATTGACTTGAGTTCTGATTTTTTGGGCCGGGATTTGCAATAAGATGGAGGTGGTAATGTTGTAAACGTTATATATGTAAGTTATGACATGCCTACACACATTGACAGAGACAATTAAACTTTAGGTGTGTACTGGTATATATGCATGGGCACATAGGACACTGCAGATGTGACTGTCATATACCTAACTCAAAGAAAAAGCATTATTTTTGTACATAAGTGGTAAACCCATGAAACCTGTAGAAACCTTAATTATAAAGAGAGCTCTAAAGTCATATAGAAAGAAATACATAAAAAGAGAAGAGGTAATTAATTTCTATGGGTGAAGAAGAATAATTAACAGTTGGTTTTAGAAAACAGCTTACTTTAATCTCTTCTCTTCTATCAACCAACCACATATGTACAATCACAACAATTATATATCTATGTATGTACGTTACGTTAAAAGGTATGTTACTGAAAATTCCAAAAAAAAAATAATATTTTTAAGAAAAAAGATTCACAATTCCCATGCCCTACGACTTGTGTTTTTCTTTGGCCACCTAATTCGCATCCATCATCTCTGTCTGTATAGAGAGTTTCTTTGTCTCTTTCAAATCCCCTAAAACCTAGAAAGACACCAAAGTCTCTCTCACTCAAAAATCTTTTAACCTTTGAGATTTGGATATAATTAGCAGATACTGCTAGTTCCTTCAGGGATTTTTCTCCTTTACTCTTCAAATTACCTTCTTGTCCCCTGGTATTTAGGGCTCTAATCCTATATAAATGTGCGTCCTGACATACAATACTAACTAGGAGTAGGAGGAAGCCCTTGTTCATTCTTTACTTGTCCCCATCGGCCATGGAGATAGAATGTGGGTCCAAGGAGTTGTTCAGCAAAGAGGAGCTGCAAGAAATAAGTGGAGTCCATGTGGGAGACGATTACGTGGAGGTGATGTGTGGCTGCACCAGCCACCGTTACGGAGACGCCATTGCGAGGCTTAAAGTTTTCTCAGATGGAGAACTTCAAATCACCTGCCAATGCACTCCCGCTTGCCACGAAGGTCTCTATTCAGTCTTCACATTGATATAGCTAAATGGGTTTTCGTATACAGTATATATTTTATATTTATATGCATGTTTCATGTGAATGCGTGAGATTACCTCTACAACTTTCTTTTGCATCGCGTTTTTGTATATCATGATAGTGTCAGGAATGTAACGCAATTGTCTCTGCCTCTGTGAACCAAGGCTGCTTTTATTTGCTAGATGCAATATGCTTCATGCAGTCTTTTAAAATCTGGGATGCTCTTACATTGTACATAACATGTTCAACTTTCTTTCAAAGTAATCTTGACAGCTTTGATTCTATGATGGTAGACAAGTTAACGCCTGCTGCCTTCGAGAAGCATTCCGAGAGAGAAACCTCCAGAAACTGGAGGAACAATGTGTGGGTGTTCATTGGGGGAGACAAGGTTCCGCTTTCGAAGACGGTGTTGCTCAGATACTACAACCAAGCACTAAAGAAATCTAACGGATCAAAAAACATTCATCGGGATGAATTTGTTGGGTGCAGCAGATGCGGGAAGGAAAGGAGGTTCAGGTTGAGGAGCAGAGGGGAATGCCGTATGCACCATGATGCAATGGCTGAGCCCAATTGGAAGTGTTGCGATTATCCATACGACAAGATAACATGCGAGGCGGAGGAAGAAAGAGGGAGCAGGAAAGTGTACAGAGGATGCACTCGCTCTCCATCATGCAAAGGCTGCACTTCTTGCGTCTGCTTCGGCTGCAAGCTCTGCCGTTTCTCTGATTGTAACTGCCAGACTTGCCTCGACTTCACCACCAACGAGCAACCTATTTGACTTCCTTTCTCTAACTTATTTAATTCTTCTGCAAAACCATGTATTGTATGGTGAATGCTCTGCATTTTCTTTAATCTTGTTAAACCTCCACTACAAGAACTTGCATCTAATCTAATTTCAACTTTTTAACCTTGCCAAATACACACAAGGCCAAAGATGGATAACATTAGCAGTGCTGGTGCTAGGAGAAGCTGTAGATAAGAGCAACTACAAAAACATTTTGGAATGGTGGAAGAATTCCAAGGAGATTCTGTAATGTACTTGGAAGGTAGAATTAGACATGGCATTATCCATAGCAGGAAAATAGAATGGAAAAGAATCCAAAGCATATATCAAGATGCATATAGTGAGACAATGCTTTGGCTTTGCTTGAAACATAGGGTATTATGAAACACAAAACTGTCAAGAATCATCCATTGCAGACATGATCATATTATTTAGAAAAGAAACATAAGACCAGTCACAAATATGCTGAAAGGGAAAAGAAGTGCATGAGAATGAGAGGTCTCTCGATAAAAGGTCTTCAATGAAACTCACTGAGTACTCTCCACAGGCTTCTGCAGAGTTTAAAAAGAACATGTATAAGGCTTTGCAATGGAAGAAGAGCTCTTTGAGTAATAAGAGCAAGTACCTCTTTTTTGCCCCCGGTGGCGAACTTGTAACCACTGTAGAAAAGCAGGCCCCAGCCAGACAGAGAAATAAGCACAAACTGCAGATTGGTCAGGGAAGAAGGAATCAATTCAAGTCCAAAAATCACAGCCAAAACAAAAAAAGTAGTAAAGACGATGAAACAAACATACATGCTCCTCTTTCCAGTTTCCTGGGTTCGTGGGCTGTTTCCAGAAGTCAACCTTGGTAGATCCATGGTGATCTGCACAAATTGCCAAATTAGACATACAATGTGCGAAATCCCCCCAAAATTGATACCCAAGGAATGGTAGATTCGATGCAAATGTCGAAAAGAGGGAGAGGGAGTTTACCAGCGGCGCCGGCGAGACAACGACGCTGACCAACAGAAGCGGCTCCAGCGGGAATACGAGCAGATGGGATCTGAGCTAAGCTCAGGGCTCGTCGAGCGAAGGAGGCCATCGATCTCAACTTGTGATTTAGGGTTTTCTGAGGATCTGAGAGGCTCCCAAAGGACTGAGATTGATCAACCAAGAGAGAGAAGAGGATCCCGACACAAACTTTTAAGAAATGTTGTTTCTCTATCTGAACGACGCCGTATTCTACATTTGGTCTCGAATCACCTGAAACCTCCTTCCCCGTCAGAGGCTTTCAAAGAGAATTGGGTTTTAGCGAGAATGATGAATAAAGGCCGAGGCTGGGCCGAAAGAGAGAAAGAAAAAGAAGAATAGAGGCCGAGGCTGGGCCGAAAGAAAGATATCTTTTATGTGAGTAAGGCCGAGGCTGGGCTTGATTGTTGTAGCATTTAAGTGGCCTTTAATTAAGCCTTGTAGTATCCAATCAAGTAGTATGTATTATAACTAGAACACGAATGAGAGCATTAATTTGTTAAATTCGTCCATCTACTAACGCTTATAAGCTATTCCCAAAATCTGAGCTGGAGACTACATAGTTATAACATTTATGAAGGGTGAATGAGCACTGTAAACTTGGGTACAAAGCAACCTTAAACGCACAAACTACTGGAATGCAGAGCTTCAGAGTAACTCAAGTTGGATATGGAGGTTTTTAGTGAATCTGAGACCTTTGGTTAAGCAGTTGCTGCGATGTCAAATAGGTGATGGACTCTCTGCAAGCTTTTGGTTTGATAGATGGTCGCCGTTGGGTATTCTAATTGATGTTCTGGGTGTGAATGGTCCAATTCAGTTGGGAATTCCAATTAATGAGCAAGTGGTAGCTGCTTCGACATCTCATGGATGGAGACTTCCATCTAGTAGAGCTCGGAACCCTCGCATCATCTCCCTCAGGAACTTCATGCTTTCTGTCCCACCTCCTTCAATCTCTCAAGGTCCGGATAAATACTTTTGGGAAGTAGATAATCGCTCTCTCAACCATTTCTCTACAAAGAGAACATGGAACCACTTTCGACCAACAGAGAATCTGAAATTTTGGGCCAAGGCAGTCTGGTTTAAGAACCATATACCCAAACATGCTTTCACCTTTTGGACAGCAAACCTGGACAGGTTACCTGTGCGCTCTAGACTTCTCAGCTGGGGAATGCAAGTCCCTCAGGAATGTCCCCTTTGTAACTCGGAAACTGAAAGTAGGGATCATCTGTTTCTTCATTGCGCTTATTCTGAAGAAATCTGGCACCGCGTTTTGACAAAGCTTGGTCAACCGAACTGCATCTTTGTAAACTGGTCTGTTCTTATCTCTTGGCTCCTGACTAAATCATCTGGTCTTTCCACCACTTTGAAGAGACTTGCAGTGCAGGCGACAACATTCTTCATTTGGAAGGAAAGAAATATCAGGGTTCATGACCACGTCACTGTCCCCCCTTCTACGGTCTTTTCTAATATTGATCGAAGTGTAAGAGATATCCTACTGGCCCGTAGATACCGCAGAGGCTGCGGGCGTCTACTATCTCAATGGTTTGCTCATTCATAGTTCCCTATAAGTATTATCGTATTATCTTAACGGTTTGTTTCTAAAGCTTTTTAATTTTTTTGGGCTGCAGAAACTTTTGTAAATAACTTTGGTTCCCTCGGGTAATATATTCACATTTTATCAAAAAAAAAAAGTTCCATAGTAGATTTAGNGTGCATGAAATGGAGGGAGGAGTGTTCGAGAGAGACGCTAGAGAACACAACACAATCATTTAGACTACTGGTTAGTTTCTAGAAGTATTTCCTATTTTCTAAGCATATAAGTGTTTGAATATTTAATGGGTGATCTTCTTGCACTATATATAGGTTTGGTTTAATCCAAATAAAACTCANNNNGGTGATCTTCTTGCACTATATATAGGTTTGGTTTAATCCAAATAAAACTCAGTTGAATAATCTTGAGTCCTTCAAAGTAGAAACCTTTATAAAGTTCTCAAAATACTAACTTTTGCTTTTAAAAAAAAAGAAACAGAGACGCAAAGCTTTGACAGGTAAAAGGCACAGCGCTAGCTAGTATTACCCAAGTTCTGTATCGAAAGTCTGTTTGTGTTGAATCAGGAAGCAGCACTTGAAGCTCCTCTCCTGCATCTGCGTACATCCCAAAATATGATCAAAAAACATATCAGATGAGGTCTTCAAATATTCATGCACACACAGCCTTTGTACCTCTAACTCGGAATTCATTCTCAAAAGATCCTGGCATTGCTCCAGCATCAGTTTCTCCTGTGCAGCCACTTCCGCAAGCTGGGAGGCAAGTGGAACAATTCCCTCCATCTGCTAACGCCAGATTTTAGGTTATCACACTACTTAGATGCACCATTATCATGTCATCCTTGTCCGCAGAGACGGAAAAACCTACCGTGGGAGCATAACTANTTAGGTTATCACACTACTTAGATGCACCATTATCACATGTCATCCTTGTCCGCAGAGACGGAAAAACCTACCGTGGGAGCATAACTATTTAAAGTTGAAATGATAGAATCAGCGACTGCTTCTGCATTCTTAAACAAATTGACAGCTGATTCGATGTTCACCTGAATACCTCACGAGTTAGTTGTTGGAAAAATAAAAAAACTTGTTTTGAGTTCAAAAAGGTAACAGAGGAGCATAATTTGATTTACCTTTGCACCTTCTTTCAGGGGAAGCCTGGAAAGAAGAGAATGCAGGGATTCTCTGGTCACAGACAGAGCTGAAAAGTGTTGTCTTTCCATGTCCTCCCAAGCTTCAAGATGCTTAACCTGTTTCATAATACGTTTTATACTTGCTTAACCCTTATGGCTTGGATTTGAGTAAATGGGTTTGGATCTGATACGTACTTGAGAAAGAAGCACATAATTCAGCTTCATCTCCAGCTTTTTCTTCTGTAATTTGATTCTCTCTTGCAGAACCGATTGTTTTAACTTTGTCAGAGTATCCCACGCACAGAGTAGTTGGTTCTGCAATGAAGAAAGCCNAGATCTGATACGTACTTGAGAAAGAAGCACATAAATCAGCTTCATCTCCAGGTTTTTCTTCTGTAATTTGATTCTCTCTTGCAGAACCAAATGTCTTAATTTTGTCAGAGTATCCCACGCACAGAGTAGTTGGTTCTGCAATGAAGAAAGCCAAGTGACAAACATGAGAATAAGTGATGGCTGTAGCTGCAAGGAGTAAAAAAATCATTACCGTTTCTTGGGAAGCTACGCTATGTTTTGCAGCACAGGCTTTAGCATTGACAAACCTCCACTGAACCAACCGGTTATTCATAAGCTTCAGCTGATGAACAGATTCTGTGTCACATGTCTTTGGTTTAAGTGGTGAAGTAAAGGGCGAAGACTTGTTCTTGCTCCTGAAGAAATCGAAACCAAGGTTGAATAGTTTGCCTCTTGGAGGCTTCAGTTTTGAACTTGGAACTGTCACTGCCTGGGTGTCCAATGACCTTCCTGGTGAAAGCGCCCACCGAGACGTCGAACTTCCATACCTTGCCACTGAATTATTCCTCTTCATCATATTCTCAATGCCCCTAAAGCTATTAGTTCTCTGTGAATCATCTTGTGGCCTTAGTTTGGTCTCTTTGTTGTCGCCTTTGCTTGGTCTAGCTGTTAAATCATGCAGAAATTTAGAAGAGACCTTGATGCCAGGGGACGAATGATTAGTACGAACACTTGAAGAATAGGATACATGGCTCAACTCTGAATCTGATTCATCATTTAAGGACTCATATAGTAGAGAGCCTGAGTTTCTCATTGATGATGCTCTGTACAATGCACATCCATCAACGGAAAATCTGCCAGGAAGTATGACGCTATCCTCATCATCGATCCACGGTGAAGGCCTACGGTTTTCTTTTGTGTCAACTCCCTGGCTACTTTGATTCTGAAACCCGAAACAAACCCGTGTGCCATCTGACATCCTATCATGCTTTTTCAGGCCGAGATGAACTTTCAGCCCGTTGTTGCTCTGATCATCATTCTTGGTAGATGTATTAGAAGTGGAGTTTCTGCGGTTAGGAGAAGAAGACGCAGACGGAGAGGAGAGAAAACGTGAACTGACCTCACGGGACTTACCTCTTCTTGTTTTGAGTTGTTCATGCTCACGGCCCTTCATTGTTACTCAGCTTCCTGAGAGAGAAAAGAAGGCTTGACAATCTTATAAGAGGATACAGAGAATCTTTTTCAACTTTGAAAAAAAGAAACAAACTTTTGAAATAGATGAGTTGGTTCCCAACATTATAGGGTTTATTGTTATCCAGTTGAAGTTTGAGGCACAATATCTTTTATGTCATTGGTAATTCCGCAGAGAAAAGTATAAATATCAGAGAATAGCTGACGCTTGATTGAATTTGAATATCACATTCACAACATACAGTAAGTGATGGTGCTAGAGCATACAAAACTCTTGCAAGTAACCAAATGTGGAAGATATAGCTGTCTAGTACAAGTGGAAGTAAAAAAAACTGACCCTAAGATATTAATGAAAATTGCATTGCTGCATAAAAGGGTGACTGTAATCAACGTATCTCTCCCACAAAGGTTTGTACTTCTCTATTCCGATCTTCAACCACGGCTTTAAGTTCCCATTGAAGTGAAGAACAGCTCCTTTCTCTATCACACGAGCATCCACATTGGTGTATCCCAATCCCAGGATATGCCACGACGCCTCCAGTGCCTCTGTTAACCCGTAAAATGTGAGAAGCCCTGGAGGCAGTGTGCCAAGTTTCCATAAGGTCCGGTCCACGTTTTTTTCTTGCCAGTAGTGGTAAATGCCGGTTACATTTCTCTTCCTCCATTCAACTAAATCAAAGACATTCATCCCGAACGCCCACCCACACGCATCTGGATCAAAGTGAGAGCGTATGAGAGGATGGGAATAGTTCAAGTACTTGTGGTAGCGGTGGAAGGTCTCCATGCACGTCTCAACAGCCCCGTTCACATTTTTGTTTAAATCGACTGAAAAGAGAGAGGAAAGGTCCTTCTGAACAACAACGTCATCATCAAGAAAGACCACCTTCTTCAGCGCAGGAAACACTTCAGGGATATAGAACCTAAGATGGTTGAGCATGGAGAGATACTTGGGGTTTCTGAATTTGATTGGAGTGCGGCCATCGTCGGTGTGTCCAGAGAAATAGTAACTTTGGGTATCAGAGTCTTGCAGCTGCTTGAGGACCGGAACATAGGAAGCATTGAGCCAAGAGAAATCCTCGAATTTCTGAACCTCCACGGTGACTCCTCTGAGGTTGTCCATGTTGATGGCGAACCAAGCCTTCATTGCAGCATAGTTGATCTCATTAGTGACAAGATGAAAGACGACTTTCTCAGGGGCCTTGGAATTGAGAGCAGTAGAATTGACCACAACAGAAGTAGCAATGATATTATCAGAGAAGACACAGAAATGAAAAAGATTGTTATCAGTGAGTTTAGAATCAAGGCGGCTTCTTTCCTGGAGGTTAGTCCGCAAAACAGAGTTCTGAAACCATTCGGTAGTGAGTTGAACACCAAGGCAGTAAAGACTCTTGGGAACTTCCTCAGCAGCAATCTGTCCATACTTGGAACTCTTGTCGGTAAGGGAACTCATCTGTTCTTCAAGAGCCTGAATGGAGGCCTTAAGCCTCATAATCATAGTGGCACTATCATAGTGAAGCTGCTGAGCTTGGTAAAGCAAAACAGCCATGTCGCGAATAGTAGACTCGGACTCAAGCACAGTCAAGGGGCTTCTCCTAGTAGCAGCAGTCGACAAAAGCAGCTGAGAGTTACGGATCTGAGCACTCAAGTCCCAAGCAAACTGAAGATTCTTACTTTCTNCTCTTGTCGGTAAGGGAACTCATCTGTTCTTCAAGAGCCTGAATGGAGGCCTTAAGCCTCATAATCATAGTGGCACTATCATAGTGAAGCTGCTGAGCTTGGTAAAGCAAAACAGCCATGTCGCGAATAGTAGACTCGGACTCAAGCACAGTCAAGGGGCTTCTCCTGGTAGCAGCAGTCGACAAAAGCAACTGAGAGTTACGGATCTGAGCACTCAAGTCCCAAGCAAACTGAAGATTCTTACTTTCTTTAGCAATGACGACAAAAGCTTTAGCAAGAGCAATCTGATCGTTAACTTGGCGAGCAACGGAAGTAGGACTCAACATCTCCTCGGTCATGTTCATACCCTCTACAAATTTGTCATTACGGTAACGTCGCTGCAGAAAAGAAACAAGGGTTCGTAGGCTCCAATTAGCAATGGAGAGGAGAGAAAAAGAAAAGAAGAGATGTTATTAGAGAAAGAAGAAGCACCTTGGGAATAGAGGGTCTGGGTTCAATGTGNGAGAAATTTGTCATTACGGTAACGTCGCTGCAGAAAAGAAACAAGGGTTCGTAGGCTCCAATTAGCAATTGATAGGAGAGAAAAAGAAAATAAGAGAGAGATCTTATTAGAGAAAGAAGAAGCACCTTGGGAATAGAGGGTCTGGGTTCAATGTGACCAGCTTTGGAGAGAATGAGAAAGAAGAGGAAGAGGACAATACCAGAGAGTACCCACCAAACCACATTCGAGATCTTCCTCCGCCCAGCTCTCCGGAAACTATCTCCTCTCCTCCTCATACTAATAAGTTTCTCGGAAGCGCAGAGCTTTGTAAAACCCAGATCTCTTACAATTGATTGATCGAATGATTTCGGATCTCCGATTTTTGTGCACAAATAGCTCAACCGACCATCTTCGCTGCCAAAAAAAACTTCAGATTTCACATTTTCTTTCATAATTAATAAGTAGTAACTTTTTTTTCTTTTTTTTTTGTGCAAAATTGAGAATCCTATGTAAAAGACGTTTCTACCCTCCTTTTGCTTTCATAGTATTTTTCTTCTTCTTCTTCGTCCACAAAGCTACATGACAGGTATAGCACATCACCTAGCTAAGTGCTACCCAAACTATCTGTCTTAATTTCTTCTNCGCAGAGCTTTGTAAAACCCAGATCTCTTACAATCGATTGATTGAATGATTTCGGATCTCCGATTTTTGGGAACAAATAGCTCAACCGACCATCTTCGCTGCCAAAAAACCTCAGATTTCACATTTTCTTTCACAATTACTATTAAGTAGTAACTTTTTTTTTTTTTTGTGCAAAATCGAGAATGCTAAAAGACGCTTCTACCCTCCTTTTGCTTTCATATTTTTCTTCTTCTCCTTCGTCCTCTTTCTCCCGCCAATCTCCATCAGATTCTCGATCCTATCTATTGGTTTCTCTCTCTGTTTCCTTTTTTGTCTGTTAGTTTGAAATTATCACCATTTGTTTTCTTCTTCAAGATGATCACAAAATACGTTTATTATTCTCAATCCCTTCATGCTTTTCTTTCTCTTCGCAATTACGTACGCAGGCCAAGTTTTACATCACTTCTAACCAAGATCATGATCGTAAGTTGTGACATTGCGGAATATTGACGATTCAACCACGGACTATCTTTGACTGGACAAGGTGGTGCATATTTGGGGGATTCAAGCCGCATCTGAACCACAACTCGAGGATCACATCACACCGGTCAGGCTATCTCCATGTAAATATCGTGACCAAGAATGTTCTTAATTAATGTTCTTGTTTGGTATAAATGAGACTATTTATTCACAAATAATTACCATCGTCCACAAAGCTACATGACAGGTAGCACATCACCTAGCTAAGTGCTACCCAAACTATCTGTCTTAATTTCTTCTTTTCACAGAGGGTCAAGCCGCCAACTAGGAATTGTCTTTAAACATTTAAACTGAACAAATCTTTCCCATGGTAAGTAATCCCCTAGCTAGTGGAATGAATATAGAAATGATAAATCAACTTTGAAAAAAACAAAACAACTTTCAATGTTTGAATGTTGAAAAAGAAAAACATACAAAATTAATGCTAGTACTAATATAGTATAACTGAAATGTGCTTACTTAGTTAATACTACTAGTAATTGTATCAACTGTAACATGTAGTATACCATAAATGAATTACTAGAAACTTCAATTTCATTCTCTTTTTTATACTATCAATTTTTTGTTTCCAAATCTCGACAATTTTTGGAAAGAAATTTTATATATTTGGACATTGTGATTCTACGTGATTCCCTTATA
>OVBW01002474.1:0-11863 GCA_900406355.1 Erysimum pusillum
AAGGATATGGAGCGATTCGTCCATATAGCCATGGCAAAACTTTCCCACTGGATAATAACAGAGACACATCTCTTAAATCTCAGAAAATTATTAATGAAACACTAGAGCAAGTAAAACATGTATTAATTCGGGAAAGGAAACTAAATAGCTCCACAAGAGAGATGAGAGATATATAGATGAGTAAGCACAATTTCTGGTAGAAAGATCCACAGGAATGAAATTTCCAACTTTTCAACAAGTGCAAATAATAAAACAAATCATAAAGAAGGCTTTTTTCGGTTTCTAAGGAATGTAATGCGTAAAATTACCAAATCTTTTTTATTGTGCGAAGGACTGTTGTACTCTGATGTAATCGCCCAGAGAACCTCTTGTTCAGTTCTAATCCAGTCATCATCAATAGCAACCGTCGAGTAAAGAATTCCACGAGAGACAAAGGGGCGAAGCAGTGATGGTTTGTGAACAAGAGACGCACGGTTGACAACGGTAGAGATAGACCGGACTCGACCACCACCCACCGAAGAAGCTAACCTTGATGCTGACATAAGCAAGCACAAATTAGCGAAACCCATGGCGATATAAAATCAAAGCACAAAATGAATTTGTAAACAAATGAGATTGACAAGTGTTTTTGTGTTTGATCATTCACACGCCACAAGGCTGACATATATACAAAGGTGAATGCATGGAGAGCAAACTCACTTTGTTATTACGCATTAATGTCAATGCTATCTTTTTTTTTTTTATGTATCTTTTTATATTGTACAAACAGTACAAACATAAGATTTTTTGATCACTTAAAGTAATTAATTTATAAAGTAATTAATTTAAAGATCTTTTATTTCCTCTAGCTTGGAGAGCAAGCTCTTCTCTGATACACTTGCCAAAAATATTCCATATTGTGTATAATGTGTTTTGCTATTAAATATTAATTCCTTTTAGAAAAATTACACTTAAAAGTTAAGACATACTATATTATCAAACGAATAACAACATTTCTTTCATTTGTTTTGTTTTTATCTATCTCTCTCTCTCATTTTCAGTTCGATTTTGTGTAAACAATTCATGAAAACTTTAATCCCAATTTTGTATGCATGATTTATAATCACCACAACCGGTTTTTTTTAGTATCCACATTTGCAGTCATCTGTGAGAAATATTTTTTTCAAATTCCTAAAATACAAAGTATATTTAATTAACATTGAGAAGTAGACCCGGATGATCTAATTAGAAATATCAAAGCTAAATATAAAATTAAAATTTATTGTAACATAGAAATATATAAATTAATCGAGTTATAGTTTTCTCCACTGTTTAAACATGGAATTAGACAAATTAAGCTCTACTAAATAAATAAGTTTTAAAATGTATTGTTTAAGATAAAACTGTTCTTACCTTATGTCCCCTCCCAAATGGCTTGGTACAGCCCTACAAACAGCATACCATGTACGTCTTTATGATCTGAAAACGCTGAGAAATGTCCAAGTTTATTATGCGGAGAATAGACTAGAACAATGTGTAAATCGATGGAGTTTCACACGAGGAGATTCTACACAAAAAGATAGTGTAACTAACACAAAAACATTAACTCATATTTCTCAATCTGCATATGCCATAAACTGAACAAGCGGAATGTGTTGGACTTTGTAGTAACTCTTTCCTCCTTCGGCCAATCTCTCCTTCCATTCCATCTTCTTGTCCACAATTGTCAGTTCTTTTAAGGATATTATGTATCTGAGGCCACTCGGAAGCTCCTTCAACTTTCTGCATTCATTTATAGTCAAAGTATGAAGACACGGCATCGAGCCTTCTTCTACTATCCACTCTTCCAAATCATATTGTCCAGATAATTTTAGCACATACAATTGAGGAAACCCGCCTTTCGAACACACCATTCTCTTCCCAGTGAAAGCACAGTATGATAATTCAACGCACTTCAAGTGAAGCAACTTCTCTAGAATTGGCATTGGATCTTCCTCCATGCAGCAATATCGTAGACATATGTGTGCAAGGTTTGGAGGTAATCGATGTTGGTCAGGCAGCCTTGGCATATGCATGCCCACCGTTAAACATTTGAGATGAACGGAGTCAAGAACAAATTTTCCTTCATTATGCCCATCATGCATGACCTCGTACAATGAAAGCTGCTCGAGTTCTCTCGATTCACAGAGAGATGAAGACAGAGTTTCTAGAGTACAACCATCAAGGGAATGGATAGTGAGAGTTCTGAGCTTAGTCATACGAAGAAGGTCCTTCACACTACTGTTCTCTACTGAGTAACCGCTCAAGGTCTCCAGATTCACCAGATCACCCAATTCCAACTTTGTTTTAACATCCATTAGAAAAGGTAAGACAAGGTACCTCAATTCTCGCATCTCTTTCAAAACATTTGGCACACGAACCGATACCCCATGGACACCTAAGTTCAAATGGAGTAGAAGCTTCAGATTCTTTAGAGAAGAAGGTAGATGAGATACTCCAGCCCTATATAAGCTCAGGAATCTCAAGTGGATGAGCTCTCCTATGCTGGAAGGTAACTTCCCTCCTTGAAACTTGGCTCTAGAAAGATCCAACACCCTGAGAAATGGTAAACTCAAAAAGTCTGGAACTGATTGTATCACAGCTTCTTCTTTAGCCTTGAAAAACAAAAGTGATCTAACTTTCTTAGTTTTTTCATGTCCCAATATCTCAAATGCATTACTACTATGAACAGCAAGTCTGCGAGACGACTGATAATTCATAGTTGAGGTAGAGGTAGATGTAGGGACTTTGACGATTTGTAGAAAGTTCTCTTCTTCGGCTTTAGATAAACAAACTCCTCTCATGATGTCATGCATATGACAAGACTCAATTCTCGAAGTCAAATAGCTTCTTTCAGCAATAACCATATTTCTTCTCACTAACTCTTCTAGGAAGCCTTCCGCATTATCTCGAATGGTTGCTCGATTGATCATTATAAGTCCTTCTGCAGCCCAGTAATTAAACAATGTCTCCACATCTATCTTGTAGGCTTCAGGAAAATGGGCGAGATAAAGGAAGCAATGCTTTAAGCCCATAGGCAAATCTTCATAGCTCAAAGACAATACTCGGTAAACGGAACTAAAATTTAGGCCAGATCCTCCTGCGATATGAGGTCCAATATTGTCATATACCTTTTTCCACTCAGGAACTGTATGTTTTGTAGCTAACAATCCTCCCAACACTTTAACAGCTAACGGTAGTCCTCCACAATGTGTGACCATTTCCTTACCCATGACTTCTAGTTCTTCATCAACCCTATATTCTGCGCATCATCACAAAGTTTTATCTTTCAAGTTTTGAGCATTAAAGAAAAGATATTGCCTAATTACATCACTTCCCAAGAGGATTGGTCATGTCAGGGATACTTTAGTTAACTAATCTACATGACTGTTGATATTATAAACATCTTAATGATTCTGATCAACAGGAAAAGGAACAATTAACAATATCCTCAATTTTATATCTCAAAGTATACCTGCTTCGCCTCTCCTAGGAAATGCTAGTCTTTGGCATAAAGTCCAACTTTGTTCAGGAGTTAGGATTCTAGGCCTAAAGGAAAAACATGTCGGATCCGCATGTAAACCAACGCTTTCATTGCGTGAAGTAAGTAACATCTTCCAACCTGCAAAATATTTCTGATTTACAATTAGGAATTAAAGGTACTTATGACTGAATTTGTGCAGAGAAAGACCACTGCATTTATTTGATAACAGCTCACCTCTTTTTTGTGGAAACACTTCTTTTATTCGATCCCAGTCTTCTGCTTTCCATATATCATCTAGGACAATCAAATATCTGTCAGATTCCAACAATTGAAAGAGTTTACCCTGACGTGTAAACTCATCCATCTGTAAAATCTCCTCATCATCTTGTCTAAGATCTTGCAAGATTCTTTGCCAAACATGCTTCTGTGTAAACTGTTGCGAAACACAGATCCATGCGAATCCATCAAAATGACGCCGTACCATATCATGATGAAAAACTTGTCTGGCCAGAGTGGTTTTACCAATACCGCCCATCCCGGATATAGAAACCACTTGAATGTTATCATTCCCCACCAATTGACCAACCAAATCCTCAACACTCTGATCCACCCCCACAAGATCGCTTTCAGAATTGTTAGGATATGTTTGTCGGACTTCCCTTTGTCTATCCTGAAGGGACAATGAACGGCCACCATCAATGATCTGTAGTATTCCAAAACTCTGCATTCCTTCAATCACATCAGAGATCCTCTTAGTTATGCCTTTGATATCTGAAACAATTTTCCGGTGATCCACTAAGATGCAAGCAAGCCTGGTGACACGCTTCTTGATTCCTTTTTTGTTTCTTCTTTCTTCTTTCATAAGAAAAGTTTCGATTATATCCTCAGCATCATAAGCAATGTCTTTGACATCTTCCAAAAAGTTTCTCACCCTTTCACTTTCATGTTTCTTGGCATCTGCATCTTTCAACAAAGACCGTAACCTTCCCAGCTGACGTTTGAGTTCAGAAACTTGCTCTTGAATTCCCTGGAACTGCTCAGATTCTCGACTCACAAGGTCCCAAAGCTTCTCAATTCCAAACAAGATAACTCCTTCAGCCATGACAATTCTCCTGCTCCACCATATGAACACAGAAGTCAACAAGTGAAACATTTTTTTGGAGAAATTATCTAAAACCCGTATATGGAGATCGTTCTAGTGACATGAATCATCCAAAAATTTATATCCGTGAAACAAGACTTGGTAATCATACAGAAATATTTTAAAAACTAAATTCGGACATAAATCTTAAAGTAGAAAAGACAGATCAACACATGACAAGCAGAAAAATAAGAAGAAAGGAATAATATAACATCATTTACCTATCGTCTGAAATACACTATACCTTGTGCCTTGTGTGCACAGCGTTCTTTGGAAGAAAAAAAGGTGAGCTTTTTAGTCTTCAATGAGACCATGACAATGAGTGGTCGTGAGTCCTTTAGTAAAACACGGCTTCTTGACTTTTGTTTTTTTTTTTTTATCATTAAAAAGGAAATTTCAAAGAAGACCCTTGCTGGTTTCCAACTCGTTATAACTATGTCGACATACTACACAACCAAGGCAGGCTGCTTGTTTCTCATCTTAATTACTTGCAAAAATTCCACAAATCAGCAAATTCAAAACAACTAGCTCTCATTATTCACTCATAGTAAAAGAGTTGTGTTGTGCAGGCGGAAAGAGGAGCAATGATGGCAACGTAACCTCGATTTTTATATGGTAAATCTGCATTCCTCCGGACCACGCCAGAACTTCTATGAGTGGTGACAGTAATAATAATCTAGAACGACGTCGTGTCTTTTACTTCGCTTAATCAATACTTCATTCGGGAACTAATTTCAAAGTTGAAATTCAGTTTTATCCAAAACAACTTTAATGTGAATAATATGTGATCAACATGCTCAAATACGTTTGAGTACGATGATTAACCCCTCAATTATTACTTTTACGGTTCTACCCAAACCAATGACACCAATGTTCAAAATTTTAAAGTTTTATAACCTTTTAGAAAATGAAATGGAAGCTACAAAAACAAGTGAAAATCGCAACCTTTAATAATACACCTAGTATTATTATTTAAAGTAATTTTCTTATGATAAAATTTAAATGTTATGACGTTACAAACAAATCTAAATACTGATGACCTCTTTAAAATTTTAAGAAAAAACTGTAAGAACAAGGAGTGGGTTTTAGTCTGATATAATTAAATATGATATATACTATCATTTTTTATTCAATTTGATTGTCTAGTGAATATTCATTTTTTTTCTTTGTTTGAATAAATAATTTACTAATATCATAAAACTTTAAAATTTTAAACATTGGTGTGGTTGGTGCGGGTAGAAATAGTAAATGTGGGGTATTGAATAGGTGATAATAATTGATGGGTACTTGAAAAAAAAAACAAACTTGATCACGAGATATTTTAGTTTTGCTTTGTCACAAGATAAGTGGAGAAACAAACAGAGGATAAAAGGAGAGAGCGAGAGAGAGAGAACATTATTGACAGCCTTTCTTGTGGCCAAACACTTTCGTCTTAGATCGATCGAGTCAAGAAGGGACTTGTTTCTTTTGATTTCTCACATATCAAAGCAAAAGCCATGCCGTCTTTGCTTCTCACCCTCTCTCCAAAGCCCTATCTCTGCAAACTTGGTAATTCTCTTCAATCTCTCTCTGTCTCTAATTTTTGTATAATCTCTATTACGCTTCCCCAGAGGAGATGCCACACCCTACAAATTTTTCATTTCATCTATGTTTATTGCTTTGTCTATGGACATACATTAGCTTCTTTTTTTATTGGACATTAGGTTAGGGTAGATTATGTGTTAAACGGATCATGATTAACTGATGAGTTTAGGATTATATATATTTCATCATTTAT
Source organism: Erysimum pusillum (assembly GCA_900406355.1). Classification (NCBI taxonomy): domain Eukaryota; kingdom Viridiplantae; phylum Streptophyta; class Magnoliopsida; order Brassicales; family Brassicaceae; genus Erysimum; species Erysimum pusillum. Next base: position 6,421 of record OVBW01002474.1, read on the forward strand.
CTATTGAGGCCAGATTTTACTTACTCTATTGAGTATCTACGTATCTTACACTAATCATGTCTAAAATGTGTGTGTAAAAATCTTTAATTAATCAAACTTATATGATGAGCTTTTAAGTGAAGTAAAATCAATTAAATTTTTGTTTCTCCGATCCAAACTAGTAATCATGTTTTCAAGATACTGTACATCGAATATAATTTTCCAATATTTTTTTTAGCAATTATTTATTTTTCCTTTTGCCCCCCAAGTAGCCGAGGCAAACTCTTTTTGCTCCCGAAGAATCTATATTATTAAAAGTGAAGCCGTCCCACCCCCAAGAGACCAAACATGCTTCTTATAGAAACGATACAGAAGATAACGAACTATTTCAACAGTAAAATTATCAAGAAAAAATGCGTATCATTTGAAAATTATCAATTATCTCTCTAACACGGATGCTTAAATGAATTGAGATTAGTACGTGAGACTTAAATAAATTGACTCTTTAGTCTTAGATGCGATTTATAAACCACTCTCGTTAACTATTAATCCCCAACATATAGGATTACAACTAGGTCTCAACATTCGGGTTTCGGATCGGATTTAGTTTGGTTTTTTTCAGATTTGAATTATTCGGGTTAGAGATTTTATTATCCGTTCGGGTTTAATGATTATTTGGTTTGGTTCGGATATGATAGGTGTCGGGTTCGGATCGATTTTAGTTTGAGTTTTGAAAAACAAAAACTAAAAATTTGTTTAATTTTAATAAAATTTGGTTAAATTCTGGTTAAATTTGAAAAAGTTGTATCTTTTTTCGAAAAAGAGAAAAAGTTGTATACTTTTAATAAATATAACTAAAAAATTTCGGATATTTTAGGTTATTTTCGATATTTTTGTTATTTAGAATTTTTGAGTATAAAATTATAACTATTTATAACTAAAAGTTTATGAATATATAATTTGATATTGGGTTTTCAAATATATTTTTGGTTTTTTGTTTGGTTCAGATAATTCAAATAGAAACATTTAAAATTCATCCGGGTTTTATGAATATTCGGTTCGATTTTGGAACTGAATTTTTTCGTTTGGTTTTGGATTGGATTTCGGGTTTCAGATTTTATACTCAACCCTAACAACAACAACATAAAACATTAAGAAAAAAATTAAGAACATATCAACGAAACCTGACTAATATATCACACATGCAAAGTTACGTAAAGAAATATTGGTTCCTCTCCATTTATAATATAATAATTTTTTTTTTCTCTTAAAATCAAAACCTTTATAAAATAGACCTTGTTCTGTTTACAAAACATTCACATCTTAATACGTAAATCTCTCTCTCTCCTCTTCTTTTACATAATAGTATATCGTCTCTCTCTCTTTCTCATTTCCTTGCTCACATACAAATTAATTTTTAGTTTTTCTCTCTGCATATTCACAGGGATAAGAGAACGGCGGCGAAGGAAGCAGCAAGTTCTAACATCTGTAAGTGTAGTTTTATTGTCTTTGATCTCTGAACTAAAATATTTCTTTTTTCTTCACAACATAATTATATTAAAATTAAGTGGTACGGTTTACAACATGATTATAACAAACCAATTAAGTCCTAGGAGAAAGAGAGAAATAGAACACCGCAGATCAAGTTTATTACACAAACTAAGTGAGAGAGATAATTAGAAAGAAGTTCCAACAAGTGATTTATTATTACAGAAACCAAAGTGAAAGAGATTGAGACAACTTCTCAGCCACGGTAGAGAGAACTTCGGCCATGGTGCCTTACCTGGCCACCTCAGCAACTGTGTGAGATTTGTTACCGTCTTTTAGGTAGAGACTGCATCTCCCGTCTCTTTGCTGACTCCTCAGCTTGTAATCAGTAGTTATTACTTTATTAATGTAAATGTCATCCTCCAATTTTTTCTGAACAATCGTGGGATGAGGATACACCATGTCCGCAAAGTGTACGCCTCTGGCCTCTATTCCAAGAATCAGCTTGTAAACCTCTCTCTCTCTCCTCTTCTTTTACATTATATCGCCAGAGTAGAGGCCAGAGGCGTACCTTTGCGGACATGGTGTATCCTCATCCCACGATTGTTTGGGAGAAATTGGAGGATGACATTTACATTAATAAAGTAATAACTACAGATTACAAGCTGATGAGTCAACAAAGATACGGGAGATGCAGTCTCTACCTCAAAGACGTAACAAATCTCACACAGTTGCTGAGGTGGCCAGGTAAGGCATCGTGGCCGAAGTTCTCTCTACCGTGGCTGGGAAGTTGTCTCAATCTCTTTCACTTTGGTTAATTTATGTAATAATACATCACTTATTGGAACCTCTTTATAATCTCTCTCACTTAAGTTTGTGTAACAAACTTGATCTGCGTTGTTCTATTTTTTTCTCTCTCTTAGGACTTGGTTTGTTATAATCATATTGTAAGCCGCCCGACTTAATTTTAATATAATTATGTTGTGAAAAAAAAAACATTTTAGTTCAAAGATTCGACAAGAAAACTACAGTAAACAGATGTTAGAAGCATGAAATTAATATTTAAATCAAGAATTACAAACTCAATTATCGATCAACAACAGAGCCGAGCTATATCACTAACCGCAGTTTAAAAGGGAGAACTTGATTGATATTATTTTTGTCTACTAAAAGGAGTAAAATACTTGGTGTGCAGTGATTGCAAGATACAAAAATCAGTTTTGAATTGTTTACTTCTTGAATTAAATATTTAAACCCTAGAACAAAACTGGGAAGAAGATTTATAGTCTCTGATTCTTATAACTTTAAAATTAGCAAAACAAATTTCTTGGTAATTGAGGCATCGATGATGATCACACACAAACTATGCAATCAACTCCTACACTCTGATCTTCTTCCTTAGTTGCTTTTTGAGGTAATCTATCATCTTATCCTTTGCTTTGGGCTTCTGCTTCAGTTCTTCAATTTCCTTTATCATATCATCTTCACGTAGCTTCTGTGTTTTCTCCCCTGTCTTTTCTACTCTGCGGCAATGGTTGACATCTGCTTCTCTAGTTTCCTCACAATCATGCTCTCTCTTCTGTTTCTTACAACTCACGTGCTTATCCTCTAGGGTTCTTCTCTTTGTTTTTGCAGAGATACCTCAAACCATTTTACAGTCGTGAAAGGTATAATGTATGTCCTGAGCGTGAACTTGAATTTAGAAAAACCTACTTTCGCAGCAGACCTGCTGAATCATGTAAGAAAAATGCGCGGAAACTTATCATATATCGCTCAATTACCAAGTTCGTCTTTATGATTTGAGAACTCAGAGAAATGTCCAAGTTTATTATGCAGAGAATAGTAACAATGTATAATCGATGGAGTTTCACACCACAAGATTCCAAGTTTATTTTGCAGAACCAACAAAAGAAGATAGTGGACATAACACAAAAACATTACCTCATACTGCTCAATCTGCATCTTCTCTCATAAATTGAACACGCGGAATGTGTTGGACTTTGTAGTAACTTTTTATTAGTCTTCTTGACTTTTGTTTTTTTTAATCATTAAAAAGGAAATTTCAAAGAAGACCCCTTGCTGGTTTCCAACTCGTTAGAACTATGTCACACACTATACAACTAAGGCAGGCTGCTTGTTTCTCATCTTAATTACTTGCAAAACTTCCACAAATCAGCAAATTCAAAACAACTAGCTCTCATTATTCACTCATAGTAAAAGAGTTGTGTTGTGCAGGCGGAAAGAGAAGCAATGATGGCAACGTAACCTCGATTTATTTGGTAAATCTGCATTCCTCCGACCACGCCAGAACTTCCTCCTCTCTTAAGAAACTTATGGGTGTCCAAGATATGAAGGTGCCTGCTAGGCATTTTGTCGAACATCTTAACTGCCTCATGGGATTGATCTTTCCTGACATACCCATGGACTATTATTGCATTCCAAAGTAACCAAATTTCTCTCTTCCAACGCAGCCGAAAAACGGTGGTGGCAACCAAGACATGGGTTTTGGGCGAGTCCAAGTTTACAACTATACCCATGAAACAAATCCATCAAGGGCTTCACTTCCCAATTGAGAATCAGCGCAATTGGAGAAGATATAACTTCACAAAATAAAAAACACCAAAAGTTGCATTTACAAGTTGTTTTTATGGCGTGTTACTAGAATTTTGTCGGAGTTTCATAAAAGTGACCCTTTTATGAGTGGTGACAATAATATTTTTACGTGTAATATACAACGACGTCGCTGTCCTTTACTTTGTTTAACCAACTACTTTATTCGGGAACTAATTTCAAAGTTCAAATTCAGTTTTATCCAAAACAACTTTAATGGGAATATTATGTGATCAACATGCTCAAATACGTTTGAGCACGATGATTAATACTAGTAACTTAAATAAAAATTGACTTATAACTTTGTAATCTGCGCACTTTCGATTTGAATAAAGGATATATTTGACTAGGCCAGGACATCAAATCAACCAGGTATTTTGTCTCAGACATGACTATTAGAAAACAAAATACTGACAAAATGCATTCATTAAAACTAACAAAAGGAAACTACAGCTACTGAGTACTGATTTTAGTCTAAAGAGTTTTTACTTGTCCAAAATAAAAGGCCAAAGCTATCACAGATTTACACTAACAAAGAAGAAACCCAACTAACTTTAACCGTCATATTTTTTTCTTTTTTTTTACCTTTGAATCTGATCTGAACCAGAGTTATTAGCAGCCGACGCACTCGAAGGCCGTCCATTTTCCGTCCCTGCTTTCTCAACAACGCCCCATCTTCTAAAAGGTTCCGGGGTTTCGAGAACTTTAACTGACCCATCAGAAAGTCCAACAGCTATTTGGTTGGGTTCTTGAGGATGAGCAGTAATTACCAGTGGCATGATTGAAGCACTGTTTGCAGAAAGAACCAAGATTTTGTCAGGATATAAAGCTTCGACTAGTTACAAACTTCACGTGGAATCAGAATTTTGAGGTTAACTAACCTGTTTGGTGTGGGTTGGGGCATGTAGGCTGAAGGGGCAATGCGACATCTGAGTCTTAAGTATTCAGCATCGAAGATTCCGATGTTTCCATCTGCAAATGATGCGTAAACCAGTTGGCTGTTGCAGGAGTATGATGCGCATGTTATGGGTGAAGATAGTGATTCTTGTGGCACCCACTGCATGACAATAGAAACAACAGTTAAGAAACGAGAAATAAAGCTCGTCGTTGTTATGTGAATCCAATACAGCGAAAGTGAGACAATGTGTTTCGCAATGCCAGTTAAGATGGTGACATCCTAAGAAGATGGAATCTCAAGAGAAAATAACTGTTTGGACGAGATCATAGAAGCATGTGTCGTCTAAAACCCGAAAAGCAAAAGATACTTTAAACACTCTTCACGGGAATTAGTGAAACAGATGATTTCTGTACCTTTTGAATGCACTCCATCTTCGAACCGTCATATATGGCTATCTGTGTCTCATGA
>OVBW01002475.1:0-10209 GCA_900406355.1 Erysimum pusillum
TAGCTATACACTTGAAGTATAAACCAAGCAAGACCAAGACTTTTCATAAACTGAAGCTGCAAAATTCTAATTTCAAGATCCGATTTCCGGTGATTGAAAAAAGTGATCGGAGTAAGAATCACCTTGTGATTGAGAGGGAATCGAAGAAAGGAGATATGTATTGATGAGAGTTATTAACGTCGCCGTCGCTGATGAGACTCCTCTAATCGATTCAATCCAGGGCAATGATGTTCCGGCGATATCTTTCGTCTCTGCATCACTGACGACGAAACGTACACGGTTCACCAATCGCTGTCTCTGTTTTCTGGGAATCTATAAGAGAAGAAGAAGAATGACGTTTTTTAACAGTTGATGCTTGTAAAAAGAGCAAAAGAGAGAGTCAAAGAGACTTCAAATTGACAAATTTTGTTTTCAGAATTTTGGATTCTATAGAGAGAGGCGAAGAGACTTCAAATTGACAAATTTTGTTTTTCAGAATTTTGGATTCTATAGAGAGAGAGAGAGGCGAAGAAGATGGCTTTTGGTCAAGAATTTGGAATTTATTGAGTTTTATATATTTCCTTTTAGTAATTCCAAAGTGTCCTTTACTTTACTTGTTGGTGCAAAACAAAGTTACTAGTTGTTTTCTTTTTTACGGAAAATTACAGTTCCGAAATTTTGTGCTTTGTGTTTCCATTTATCATAAATCAATTTATCCTACTTTTTCTTGCTCAAATGTCGAGATTTATGATGTGATTTATCATTTCCTCTAACATTAGGAACCACGATAAAATGTTATATCTATTAGATTTTAAAAAAAAAAATTGTTTTTTTTTTTTTTATGAATTTGTTTCTAATCTACAATAAGTTGTATTATTTGAATATCGAATATCATAAGTATTATATTTTCTGGTCAACTACTGAATCAAAAGGTTTTACCAACACAATAAAGCAATTACTAAAGACTACGGGGGAGTTATTGGTTTATGGATTTTAGTGGATTTAGAAATCCATATAAAAATCATGTGTTATTCAATCATTGATTTAATTTTTTTTATCAAAATCATGTGTTATTGGTTATATGATTTGTAAATACTAATTAAAATACTATGTTATTCGTTTAGTGATTTGTTTTTGGATTTCCAAATCCACGTTTTATTAAAAATGGATTTGAATGGATTTAACAGTGAAAAATAGAAGGATTCAAATCCGTGGGTGTTTACATGTTATTTCAAAATCCACAAGTCTTCTTTCCAAATCAATAAGGATTTTTAAATTCTATATTGATTTCAAAATCCATGAACCAATACCTCCCCCTACATTTCAAAAACTCTTTTGGAGCAAGAATAAAAAAATAAAAGGGTTTTGGATTCTTGCTCCAAAAACTCTGACCCAAAATCGAAATGATATTAAATCCCCTCGTTATCATGTTTCAAACCTGAAAGGCTGAAACCCTCAGTATGAGAGTATATATTTGACCAAAAATGGGTCTGTATTTATACTAACAAACAAAGAAAAGAATGTCAACTTATTAACAAAAAAAATGATGAATGTGAACTGATTGGGAATTCCTCGAGAGAGTAAAATAAATCACATTTTATCACTAAATTATTGTATCAACCGATGTGTAAACAGGGAAAAGGACAAAAAGGTAAGGTGGAAAAAAAGAAAGAAAAAAATGCAGAAAGGGTTTATGAGCTGTGATTGTGCGGCACGTTAACGTGAAAGCCAGCTTTCATTGTTCTCTTCTCACAAGTCACAGCCTGGCGTATTTTTATTTCTCTTTTACGTCGTGAAAGACGTAAGAACTTGAGAAATCCAAAATAATAATCATATTCTATTTGTTGGTTCAATCCGATTTAACCATTTCTTGGACAATCATCCTTTGTTAATCATTCTCTTCATCTTTTGATATCATATCAATGGACCAAATGAAAAATTGCTGTGATTGGCATCGAAAACATTGCTCATGCGGTGGTAAGTCGGCTCGAACGTATAGTTTGGCTGGTGCACAATGTTCTGATGTTCATATTCATATGCTTGTACCAGTTCCATGCCGTCCGCATGTTACCAAGAAATTAAAAGATTAATGTCGTCGAATCATTTATTCGAATCTCTGAAGAATATTTAAATCACACCACATAAAATTTAGTTAAGAACCGAAGATAAGCTTTCTAATTAGTCCATTATTAATGGACCTTAAGGCCCATTAGAGTTTACATCTGAAGTAGCCTTTACCCATTACACGGTAAGGGTTTAAGACTAACCGATTTAACTAACCAACTTTTTCACAAATCATTACAATAAGCAACGAACTGAGAGTGGTGATTTACGGCGATCACCGGCCGGCGGCGAAATACGCCAATGGCCCGACGAATGCGGCGTTAATGTAAGTAGCTGGCTCGGATCGGCTGTAATCATCTCTCTGATCTGGATACGCGTCGTTTCGATCCGGTCCTCCTACAATTGCTCCGGTTAATATGTTAGGATTAGGGTTTTGTGCTCGGAAATATTGGAATCCGCCGTTACAGCCAAGAGAATTGGAGCGGACGGCTCGGCTCGGGAGCGAGGAGCCTCTGTGGTGGATTCTTTTGGGGAAATTGGAGCTGAATCCCACCATGTACGATAGCTTCAGTGGATTCACACCGAGGATGTAATCGACTTGTCGCTTCGATAGTTTTATCAGATCGTTGGGGACAATGAGTAAGTTTCCGCAGTTGAAGGTGTGTTTAGTGGATTTCATGTATTTGGCGTAGGTCGTGAGTAAGAATGTTATTGATGTCACGTATTGTAGATTGCTCTGAGGTAATTTGTACATTAATCCACCTGAAATTTGTAGTTTTGGGGAGAAGTATGTTAGTAATCGTTGATGTTATTAGTGTCGAAATGCTTCCGGAGAAAATGTGTTACCTGGAGTGTACTTTGTGGACGAGGATGGAAAATTTGGAAGGATCTTACACATGAAATTCTCAGCTGCTTGCTTGTAGGGCGCAAAGTTGTTGTCTTTGTTCAATAGTGATCGCTGCGAAAGGTATATGTTTGTAAGTTTTTGGATCAATTAGGAAATGCTCTTACGTTTGTGTTTATGAGTTTCGAGGATTGAGACATACTCGTGAGAGAAGAACATAGGCACCCGCGTACTTATTGTCCCAACTGAAGATGTCAGGCTGATCTCCATTTCCCAAGGATTTTATGAAGTTTGTGTAATACGGGTCGTTCGTTGCTCTATTCAGCCATGCCGCTCCCCAGACCAGCTCGTCCTGTCATCATAAGATTGGAATTAATTGAAGAAGAGTAGAATGCTTACGACGATTCATTGTATTATATCTTCAGATCTGGATCAAGGTAAACATATGAATGATTGAATGCAGACCTTGTAGCCAGAGTAGGAGCAGTAAAAAGGACAGACGGATGAGGAAAGGGAATCACTGTAAGCGCCTCGGTATTGAATGGCAAACTGCATGACCTTCTTCGCTGTTGCCAGGAGCAAGCGAGAGTACTTGGAATCAACCTTTCTGAAAACCATGGAGCTTGCAGCTAGAGCAGCAGCGGTTTCAGCGGCTACATCAGAGCCAGGGTTTGAGGGTGATACAGAGTAGACAGTGCGAGGAGTGTCCATATCTTCTGGCCGTTCCCAGCACTTGTGATCACCATTAGGGTCTCCTACTCCAACATAAAGCTTCCCGGGTGTGGCCCTTGCACATTTCAGTAGATAGTCTGTGGCCCAACGGATGGCCACACGAGAGTTCTGGAGTTCAGATCCCATCTTCTTGCCGTACTCCAAAGAGCTCCAGGAAAGCATCGTGGTGGTGAACGCCATCGGGAAATTGAATTTCACGTTGTCCCCAGCATCATAGTAGCCTCCCGTCAAGTCCACCTGCAACTCATAGTTATCCATGTTTCCAGATGAGTGTTTTACAGCTTTAACCGTTACTGACAACGAGTTTACAGTTCAGGGTCTTACATGAGCAGAGGAGCCATCAGATAGGCCAGAGCTGGACCTCCATGAGATTTTTTGGTCACCGGGGAGGCGACCAGACCGCTGACCTTGGAAAAAGAGCAATGACTTTGAGAGTGCTTCTCTGTAATTGGGACTAGCATACGTATTTTCCAGTAAAAGCGCAGAGAGAAGGAACACAAAGAAGAAAGGAGAAGCCATTCTTGTAATTGTGTTGGCTTGAAGGTAACGACTCTATCACACACGTGTATATATAGCTAGAGAATAAGACCGAGGGCTGATGAGATTCAGAGCGAAGAATATGGCTTTTTGAAATTCAGCTTAACTGCCAAAAAAAAAACGGTTCTTAGTTCCTTCAATTCGAATCCCCTTTTCTATTTTTGATACTAATATTTTATAGAACTGACAAGTGGAATTAACTAACATGTACTCATGACTTGATCATCTCTTATCTTCTTTTCATTGTAGAATTAAGTGTTCATCTTCTTAACTACAGTCTTGATCATCTTCGTAACTTAGTGAATTAAGTGTACATCTTCTTAACTTATAAGTATTTGATTACCACAGTCTTGTCGGAATATAAGTTCACATATTGGTAAATTTTTAATATTTTTGATGTTTTCACCATAGTAAACTGTAAAATGAGTAGTACTTTAGATTTTCGCATTAAGTAATATGTCCGGTTAGGGATAGATAAACAATGTTTTAAATCTTGATATTAGGGTGGTTAGTTAGGTAATATTTAGTTTAGTTAGGTTAGGGTTTTGGGGATTATGATTTAGAAAAAAGAGACAAAAGAAAAGGGGGAACGTAAATGGCGCCAATATAACAGCGGCGGGTCTATGGGACTTAAAGTTGCAAGTCAAGTGTAATTAACACGTAAATGATGCCTTAATCTCTTAATTGTCGTCTTGTTGGTTTTTTATATTATGCATGAGATATATCCCTCCCTCCTACAACATATTGTAAGAATACAGTATTATCCATAGTCTTCTTACATTATGACAGGTGAAGCCGTGAAGGCATGAAAATGACGCTAAACTTAAGGGGTGTGCATAAAAGACGGCTTTAAACCTTACTAGAGCTGAGATTTAAGCTAAGCAAATAAAACTTAAGGGGTGTGCATAAAAGACGGCTTTAAACCTTACTAGAGCTGAGATTTAAGCTAAGCAAATAATAACACCTTTGACCTTTCTCTTCCACGAATCCCTACATAATATTTTTTGATTCCTGTAGCAAAATCTCGATCTGGGAGATTCGCGGCTAAATCTCTGCACGTGTAATATGATGATCCTTTCTCATGCCCCGTAAAATTTGATAATTGATATCAAACTACAACTAACTTCTCCACCCGTACTTGGTCTTTTGATATAAAGTAAAAAACTAAAAACAAGAATTGAATAGATACCTACGAAGATTACTATACTTTTTAATCTCTGGCAAAAGAGTATAATATGTGACCCATGATATTAATTTCTGCAACATATTCCATGAAAACGATAAGGATCTCCTATGTATCCATTGCACTGTGCAGAAACTCGATTATCAAATACTATAAGATAAATATATATATATGGCTCTATGATAAAACACTGACCAGATTAGAGCTAGTGATCACTAATGAAGAAAACAATGAGCAAAAATTGTTGCATTCTCTAAATTATAAGGTGTCAACACCACTATATTTTATTACGACACAAACAAATCTCTAAATAAATAACTTCTTTTTAAACAAACCATGATCGTTTCAAATTTTTAAGATCATCTCTCTTTTCTACATTTTGTTATTTACTATTTTCATGGAACAAAATGTAATTCTTCCTCTCTTAATTGCATCAAAAATTTATAAGTATAATTCACAATTCTTATGTACCTGGCCATAATGCCATAATGCTAGTATATGGTGAAATTTTAATCTCAAGAATCAAACAAAATACGACCCACTCACTCACTCTACACATGACTTCTCTGTTTTCTGACAGGTGCTGTCTTTTACCCCAATGTCTCGACCAAAGATCTATCACAATAAATCTAACAACGATGGCTGCTCGCTTTGTTGCTGCTTTGAACCACTTATCTTTGAGGTAGCTGTCCCACTTCTACCCCTCCCCCTTCCTCTTCCCACAGCTATTGAAGGCGGTGGTGCGAGTTTCATTGCAGATTGCTCGGTTTTGCTTGAACTGAATATGGAACTTATGTCTGCTGGCGGCTTCTGGTTACCGTATGAACTGCTTCCAAAAGACGGTATTCCTTGGTTCTGATTCTGAATCCCGAAAGAGCTCATAGGATCTGGGTTACTTGCGCTGATACCTGAAGTCCCTTGCTGTGATTTCATAGAAGAGAGGGAGGCATTTCCAAAGGCCCAGAAGTCGTTATTAGCTGTCTGAAACTGCCTATCGGCTGTTAAGTTGTTACTCAAACCAGAACCACTGTTGCTAAGTGGAGGTTGAGTGGCAGTACTGTTGTGGAAACCCCCAGAAGCAATGGAAGCACCGTTGGGCCGTGGTGGCCAGTTAGCAAAAGGGTCTAGTTCATCAAAACCTGGAGCTGAAGATGTTCCTGCGACGTTTAGCCGTGTCTCATCATTAGCTGGCTGAGCAGTGACATTGGAAGATTGTCTTGGAGGCCACTCTAGGTCAACTGCAGGGCATGTTGTTGGTACTGTTGGCCGGCTCGATGGCTGTGACTGAACTGTAGAATTATTAAACTGAGAGTTTACGGGTTCAGGATTTCTTGAAGCAGAAGTTTTGGTTGGGAGGACCCAGTCTTCATCCCAAGCAGTACTGTTCTTTGCTGCAGAAGCAACCTTTTCAATTTTTTGGGTTGGTGTTTGAAATTGAAGCCCAACTGCAACAGAGCCTGGTTTTACTTCTGGGACTCCAGAATCATTTACTGTAACTCCTCTTTTTTCCTCTATTTTCCTGTTCCGTGACCAGAGGATAGACAAACCAGATGTTGGAAACATAATAGTACGCAGTTGTAAGGGTAATAATGACTTGGAGAGAGGGACGGGATTGCTCGTAGGCATACCTGAGAATATCCTTGACAAATAGCATATATTTCGCAAACTGTTGGACATTCAGTTGTTGGGCAGTGAGAAGCGGTATAATCAGGGGAAGCACATGTTCTGAGGTGAATTCAACTCCATACTACAGAGAAATGATGGAAAAGGCATTATGGGAGACGTAAACATGGTATAAGTTCGGCAGATATAAAAAGCAGGAAAGTTCAGATGTTCAAACTTCAAAAATTATCGAGAACTGTAAGCTGTGTTTTCTACCTACCTGCTTGAGAATTGCGTTTGCAACTGCAAGAGTACACATAAGGGTCGGTGCAGATCGATCAACGGCAGTACAACGTTGAATTGTTTGCAGAATTTCAGTAACAGCGAGTTTATCAAGCGTTTGAACCAGCTCTGCTAAGCAAAGCAAAGCATTTACTCTGACCTGCACCACAGGTACGTTCTACTCAAAATTTGTCTAGAAGATCGAGCTCTTCATTTAAACTATCTATTTTTTAAGGACACAAAAATTGAACCGATCAAGGTTAACATACAGCAGCAACTGTGGTTTTGAGAGCCAAGCCATGAACACGAGGCAAAATTGCTTGCCTTACAACCTGCAAAGATAAGTTGGAAAAAATAAGAATTTACCAAACTCACCCATGTAACAAACTGAAATAACTTTGCAGAACCAAAACTAAATGCATGTGACACTAAGCTTGTGTACGCCAGACATCAATCCTGAAGCTTATATCGTCCATTCAGAAAAAAATCATCCAATCAAAATATAACAAATTATCAAGTATTACCTGACCATCGAGTTGTTTAGCAACAGATGTAGACCTTTTCAGAACTTCCTCCTGTATTCGGACATCGTTATCGTTGTAGGCTCGGAGAAGCAAAGGGAGTACATGTGATACAAGATGCTCTGCATTAGTCTACAATTTTAGAAAAAAAAACACAATAGTAAATGATCCGAGGACGTAAGATAATAAATTAATAAGCTGATACCATTTTAAGCATATTAGTACTGGAGCAAAGAAACAAATAGCAGTTTGGAATAGAAGTATGAGTCAGCTTTAAGAAAATGAAGGTCTTGTATTCAAAATTATAGGTATAAGAATCAATGTACAGTTGTGAGACTGCCATTTATTCAAAATTATAATTAATGGCACCAAATATGTCATAGGTAACAATACTTTACACATTTATTCCTTTACCATTTTGTCAAATCAGTAGAATTTAGCAGACACTAATAAATATGAATGGTTCCAAAACATAGTTCCAGTTATGCATATATATTGGTTAGAAATTTACCTTGTTAATAATAAGTTCTGCACGTTTTATAAGTAACAGTAATGTATCACCCGTAGCAGTACTCAAAACAGGAACAAGGGCTGGGAGTGTTGTCAACTCAAAGTCATTCCTATCCTGCAAATCGTAATTTAAAGTTTCAAGCATCACAAAACTTGAGTAAAGATCCAAAAGATATCCTTGTCAGAGATCAGAGCGAAGCAACTTCAAAGTTTTTAACAAATGACAGGTTGATAAATAGCCAGTATCTATTTGTGCAATCACCATTTGTATAACTGAAAAGAGCAGGTCTAAAGTATATGTGCGTGTGACAGATCATAGGACACAAGTAATAAGAAAAACAAATTTTATCAAGAAACAGCTGGTATCTGTAAATCTCAAACAAAATACGAGGAAAGAAACACATGGATCTGATTGACCAAATGTAATTACCCAAGAGTAGAAAACGCACCTGAGACTCTGCTATAGTTAAAACCATGGGAAGAATCATTGGCTGCATAACCAAATTCCTAAGTTCAGCACAAAGAGGCGGAAGCACCTGCTTGACAAAACCTGGTTTCATTAGTCGTTACAAGGAAATCACATGAGAAACTGATTCTTTTTCCTGTTAAGTAACAGAAAACGGGAAAGAAGCCAGAAAGTGACTACCTTATACCGTAATACACGGGAATCAAAATCTTTCCACATATCTGATAGAGCTTTTAAGAACTCAGACTTCTGCATGTTGTCTCTTTCCTACAATAAATAAAAATATACCACAGAGGTTATATTTATTTTCCACTATCTAAATGATGCCTTACTGAAACTATGATTGGAAGTATATACACATACAAGCATATGATCAAGGAACCGGAGGGCACGTAACCTAGTGTCGCTTCGGAAAAAGTTAGATCCTGCAGGTGAAAGTTCAAGTCCAAGATGTAAGTGCACAAGCAATGAGGTAAAGCTTGTGAAGATTCAGCATTCCTACCTGTAAAATCTAATGCTGTTGGTCTAAAGGACTCGTTCATTGATAGCATCCGTTGCAAATCAGATACCAACTCCGAGGGTATAGATGAGAAAGTTTCATTAGTTAAATAGTTCAATGTGTTCATGTACTGCAAGAAAATTGCAAGGAAACCATCATCAGCGATGGAAATGACAGATAGTATACTACTTTCTACAGGAAATTATGAAAAAACATCTAATAACGAAGCATGGGTTTTAGCAATTACCATCTTGACATTGTTGTGGCAATCAAACAATGGTTTCCGTGCCACTAAATGATAGGCAAGGCATCCGAAACTAAAAATGTCAGAAGAAACTCCAGCTGAAGGAGTTTTGCTCCGCACCAATTCCGGTGCAGTATAATTTAAAGATGGTTGTAGTGGCAGGATAGAGTCCTCAACATCGTATTCCTGCACAGATCCATTCGTATCAAAAACAAAGTCATCATATCATGCATAGGGAATTCATCTAGTAATCGATCATGAGTTTAAGTACCCACAGAGTAGTGGAATGATTGCATGTTATCCAAATTCCCATCTTGTGGTTCGGAAATGGCAAAGCCAAACCCGGCAAGCTTCCAAGAACCAGCCGAAGTAATAAAAACATTCTGCAATGAAGTTATAGATCCACAGATTAATAAATCACAACAACAGCTTCAAATAAGATAAATAAGTATTGAATATAAATGTTTGAAAAAGCAACCTCTGGAGATACAGCACGATGAACGAGATGAGCATTATTATGGAGAAAGTTCAATGTCTCTGCAATTTGGAGGAGACCATGCTTCACCTCCAACAAACTCATCTCCTGCAACAATGATATGAAATAGCTTCCATTATCTCACTCAATTGCTCAAATTCGAAGTTCGTATTAAGTTCAATCACATGAATTAACGAACCATGGCCTTGAGATCTTTCGGAACGTTATCCACATTTTCCACATTCCCTAAAGCGTTAGCCACAGAGGCGAA
>OVBW01002476.1:0-10033 GCA_900406355.1 Erysimum pusillum
TTTAGGGTCTTTTCCTTGGGCATTAAACTTCCCGCATATACCCTCTAACCCTTTACTCCTCTTCTTACACACAGACTCACAATCTTTAAGAACACAAAATCCAGTTTTTGTGTTAATTGGAAATTCGATACATCGGTTGTATCTTTTTTGTTCCACATTTCCCACCACTCCTGTTATCATAATATTTAAAATATAAAATCTCAGTTTTCGATAATAAAAATTAGAAAATAGTATTTTTCGTCTAAAAAGATGTTTGAGGAGTTTTTCGTTTATGATAACCAAAAACAAATTATACAAAAGGTATTTAAAGATATCATATAAATTTACACCAAAACTGTGGGGCACCAATATTTATGAGACAAAAAAAATGTAACTTGACACATTTATCTTTCCAGCACAAATATAAAGAGTTAATGATGAAATAAAACAATGGAATACATGTTGAATCAGTTTATACTATAATAGTTCTTTTTTTTTTTTTTTTTTTGGGCTAAATTTATAATAGTGCTTATAATATATCAAGATCACGTATATAATAAATAAATAAAAAAATAATCAAAATAGGTAAAAAAATTTTAAATATACCTTTCGGGATTGGTTTTTTAGGTTGAGCAACTCACTTTTCTAGATTTGAAATGAATTTGACATAAAAGTGCTAAACTCAATATTCTTTAGCTTTATAATGAAAATTAATTTTGATTTATGTAACTTAGTGTAACTGGTATTTTAAAGAAATAATATGAAATTCAAAATCAGTTTGTTAAGAACGATTATATGTAATATATTCATTAATATAATTATAAATGTATAGACTAACCTTGCACAAAAATGATAAATATAGTAAGAACGGTAAAAGAGAATTGAAACGTTTTCTTCATCATGGATAGTAAAAATGAATGATAGTGTTTTAAAAGTTAAAAAGAAATAAAAAAAAGGTTATATATATTAGATGGTTTTCACTTTTCACACAAAACATGTCTATTTTAAGCTAATTACCTCCTTTAATTCCTATTTAAAAGGATCTTGAATTATTCAATTCAATATATTTCTCATTTGATATGTTTAAGTTTTAGACTCGGTCTTTTTTGATAAAATAAAAGAGATGAAAGTTTATCAGAAAAATACGTATACAACTTAGAATACATGATGTTCAAAATAAAATATTTGGAATATACATGACGTGGTTGGTAATTGATTCAACATGTCATTTTAGACATTTTTGTGATTTCGAGAGATTTTAAAAATTGTCAGGAATTTTAGAAACTGTAAAATTGTAAATGCATGTTATCAGCTTAGTGAACATTTTATGATTAAGAGTTATTTTTTTTTCTTGTCAACATCATTATATTACAGCTCGTTCAAATAAACCAAACTGATGGAACATTGGTAACATACATACGGACATTACGAATAACCCTCTATCAGCTTTAATATTATCGCTTCTAGAAAAAAACTCCTTCACATGAATTGTTTAGTGGGGTTTTGAATAGTTTTGAGATTCTTCCTTGCATTCGATTTTAGACCGAATTATGTTGAAATGGTACCAAAACGAAGAGGTGAGACTTGTCCAAATCTACATCCGCTCGAAGAAATGGCCTAGGATTGGATATTACTGTGAAATTTCATCCTAAGAAAACTAACCATTCAGCTAGAATACACAATACTCGACCCGGTTAGCCAAAAGGTAACAAGGACTGATCATCCGGACCGTACCAAGACTGACTGACTGAGCCATCTTAATATCTTATCCATTGAAATATTGAATAATCACTTGACTAGTGCATGTCACTAGAAGATCTTGATTAAATCAAAACCATCTCATTCTTCTTCTCTTTTCAGTATGTGATACAAGATTGATCACACCTAATTAAATCATTCTGAATCGTCACCGATTTGCTTTTATTTTTTCCTCTACCCCATTTGCCTTTTATTTTCTAAGTTGTAAAGCTTTAAAATTCATTATTTACATAAATACCCCTTTTGTATCGAAATTGATCATTACCGTATGAATATAGTATGAAAATCAAAGGAATTTGCCAAAAATATCCTTTCCGATTTGATTAAACATAAGTTCTCTGATCAAAACATTCCATTCATTTGATATATGTTCAAGAATACTATATGTTACCTTGATCTAGATGAATATTTGGGTTGAAGGAGATCATAAAATGAAAGAAAAAAAAACGAGCCGGGTAAACTCGATTTAGATTTTAGGATAACAAGGTCAAAGTCAAGCGTTGACTTTTCAAGGTTAAAACCGACAAGGACCGTTTTGGTTTGGTTTGATTTGATTAGGGATTGGTCCGAGAATTGCTCTATTGTACTGTAGTTAAAACTTAAAACAGTTTGAATGTTTTAATCAAATTCGAGAACAGGTAAATTTGACCGGTTAACTAGAATTCTAATTGTTTCATTAGTTATTGATCGATTGACTTATTGAGTGGTTGGTTTAATTGAATAGGCCGGTTAAAGTTCGAGTAATAGTTCCTTCTTGCAAATTGGTTCAATCTTCGGTTTAGTTTGAACTTTGAATAAACTAAACCTCGGTGCGTACTCATGGATCATGGGGAGTTGGGGACCGATCATGGGGAAGTTGGGGACCAACACTGCATTTTAAAATCGAAGAATGAATGTTAGATGTATGATTAAGATTAATTGAGCCTTACATATATTATATATAAGACAATTTTATTTATTTATATTTACTTAAGGAGTACATGAAAAATGATGTTTGTGCATGTGGTGTTCTATGACCAAATAATAATCATGTTATTGTGTGGTGTTGTTGGTTGGTCGTAATGTATGAGTAAATTGTGATTTGTGTCAAAGAAGTGAAGGACATCACTATATGCTCAAGAACCTTGTGATGGTCTTCTTTTGAAAAATTCACCTCTTCTAATGTAGTTTTGGAAACAGGATTTGAAGCCAAATGAAAGTAGCATCCACAAAACACAAATAAACTTGAAATTTATAAAAGCCTTGAATAAATGGATAATTAACATGTTTCGTTCATATCCACAAAGTTGGATGAATATTCAAGAGTCCATCATAGTAAAATTACATCATTATACCAACAGGAAAATGCATGTTTGAATTTGAGATTACTTAAATATATTAAAAGATTGGATCAAATGAAGTGATATTTTGTATTAGTCATTGAAGACTTTTTGAAGACAGAAGTGGTCGATGTTTACGCCACTTTGGCGTTAACATTGACGTTTGAAAAATAAGAAGCAATAACATAATCCAGTCAACAATTTCTGCTCCATTCATTTTGACCTACACGTGATATGCCATTTTGGAATCTTCCAACTAAATCATTTATTTTTAAAAGTTTTAAATCTTATCTATTTTGTCACTACAAAATATCAAACCACAAATGTCTAGTGATAGAGCAAGGTACGTTGACCAACTAATTTTTATTTATGACTTGATTGGTTACACTCACAGTTTTTGGCTGCAATATAAGACTACACTCGGTCGACGAATTTTTGTATTTTATTATATAAACAAAATAATATTCCCACTTGCTAATATGCGTTTTGACCGACTTCTAAAAAGATATCACGTTCTAGAATAGATAACGTTATTGTATAAAATCAGACTCTCTCCTAAATTAACACAACTCACGAGATAAACCTCAAAACAAAGTTTAAAGCTTTTAATAATGAAGACATTTATTGTAAAATGTTTACTTCTATTGGCTCTTGTATCTAGCTGCAGAGCAGCAGATTCAATATGGGATCTTTGCAACAAAAACTCAAACATCTCAGCAAGCAGCCAAGTCTCCAAGAACATCGATTCACTTCTCGCTACGCTTGTCTCTAAGACTCCTTCACAAGGAGGTTTCATGACCACAACTTCTTCAAGTTACAACAACAAAGACAAAGTGTATGGACTTGCTCAATGTAGAGGAGACATCAGCAAGACGGATTGCTCGACGTGCATCCAAGACGCGGCCAAGAAAATCCGTGAAGTCTGTCCGAACCAATCCGACTCAAGAATCTTATACGATTTCTGCTTCTTACGTTATAGCCAAGAAAATTTCATAGGGAAGCTTGACACGGGGGCTGGTCTTATATACTACAACGTTGCTAATGTAACCGAAACCGATCCCAAAATGTTCGATAATGAGCTTGGGGGACTCTTTGACAAAATTAGGTCGGAGGCGGTTTTGCCTAAGAGTCAAGGTTTAGGTAAAGGTAAGACAAAGTTGACACCTTTTGTGACACTAAACGGTTTGGTTCAGTGCACAAGGGACTTATCTGAATTGGATTGCGCTCAGTGCTTCGCAACTGCGGTCCAAAGCTTCATGACAGCTTGCCACAACAAGAAGGGTTGTCGTGTTTTGTATACTAGTTGTTATGTCCGGTACGAGTTTTATCCGTTTTACTTCCCTCTTGATCCGTCTAAAACCGGTCCTAGTGTTGGTACTACTTCTTCCGTTCGTCTCTGATCTCCATAATCACAAAGTCTAATAGAAGAGTAAGTTTGATTGTAAACAGTATATGTGTAAAATAAGGCTCTTTACTTTTGTTTCTTCTATAAGATGTAAGCAATTAAGTTGCCAATTTATTAGTGTTCTAGACTCCATTACAAATCATCGGATCCTATTTATTGTAAACAACCCGTTTTATTTTCTGGATTCGGTTAGGTTCGGTTAGTTCGGTTTGGTTTATCGTTAAATCATATTTAATTCATCTGTATTGCTGAAAATTAAAAAACAGCACGGTAAAAATCGAGTTAGTTGTAAAAAGAGATTTGAATAAAGAAATTAATCTTAAAACAATAATAATATAGAGAATAAATGAAATATGCAGAGTTTTCTTTTATGCTTTGTAGAATCATGTTTTATAATTAGGGATTTTATGACGGAAAGACCTAAATAAATTAATTTATATTACATTGAAAAGAAAATCAAACATGGATTTAGAGTAGTTACCATATTATTCAATTAAATTTATTATAAAAAAATAGTTTGGGTAATTGATTCGATTTGGTTTGAACCGAACTATTCCGGTTGAAGAAAAGTTTAACCAAGTGCGTTGTATGTAGACTTTGGTTTGGTTGGATCGGATTGAGTTAAGTTTGGACAGTTCCGATTCGGTTAAATTGTTCTCCCTAATCATACCAATACATAACTCATATTAAGCTATTATAAGGATTTTAGATTAGATATTAATTTTACTATTTTTTTGACATCCTATATTAATTTTACTATTTAGTCTGTTGTTTATCCTCTTACAGTATTTGGTTTCATGTTCTATGATTTAAATACGCCTATTCACAATGGTGGTGTTTGAAATTTTTTTTTCAATTTTTGTAAAAATTGTAATGAGTGTGTTGAATAAATGTTAAATATAATGTCAAACCCTTTCTATTTTATTCAAATCACAAAAAATAGTAACATAAAAAAATTATATTCTTCTGCCAAAAAAAAAAAAAAAAAAATTATATTCATAAAAAAATTTCCATATCTATAAAAGAAATTTGTTCTTCTTGTTGCTTATGACTTTTCCCCATTTGCTTTGTCTCTTTATGTTCAACATAATTCTCTTATTCGATGCTATTCTAACAATATCATGATTACATATATGTAATGAAAGCAAACTCTTTGATTATGTAGTTGCACTTATATACCTATCAAAAAGATAAAAGACGAGATAGGGATCAAAACATTCGGAAAAAAAAATTTATCATCGGTGTTAAATTTGTTTAGTCTATACATAATTTATTCTACCATGGCCAAAGTTTGCACATAAGACCAATACGTCTAAAAGTACTTTGAAATAACTAAATCGTGCTAAAGATGTCTATGACTATAGTGAGGTAATTTCAAATGATGATATTGTAGCATTTGAAATTTGTGAATCTTTGATCGAGCTAAACTTCAAATAATGTGTTTTTTTTTTCACTTGATTTCATTATTCTATCGTGTTAAAAATATTTATTGAGATTATCGAATGTACCATAGTAATATATCATCTGGGAGAGATTATCAAACAGGTAAAATTAGTTCATCACTTCACGAATATTATCAAACATTTAGTTTCCTCTTTAACTTAGCCTGCTGATAGTGGAGAATTTTGCTTCGAGGAGGAATGTAACCGTTAAAAGCTATAATCCAAGAAAACCCATGTTTGTGCACCGTGTAAACTTATTCAAGGTATGTTTCACTACATATTTTTTCAGTTTTATTGATTTTGAGAAAAAGGTTGTTAATTTTATATTTGATATGTAAAACATGGTGGACTAAGAAAACCACACTACTGGAATTAGAGATGGTGATTGATATTAGTCGCACTTGTTTAGACCTGAAGGAAGCCAAACAAACGGACCTGCCAATAGTTGTAATTACAAATCATGGTTATGGTGTTGGTGTGTTTGCCGAACTATTGCAAAATGGACTTGGATTCAGTGTGATCAGAACCCTACCTAGAAGCCCATTCCTATGCGTAAAGTCTTATCTCAAGGTAAATACACTCTTGTATCTTTGATTGTTAGGTCTTCATATATTTTTATGTTTTTTTCTTGTTGCAGTTGAGCTTGAGGCTTTGGCCAGGCGAGTAATTTATTTACAATTTATTATGTAATTTTTTTTTTTTAGAATTAGTAATTTATTTACAATTTTCTTATAATTATATTTTTATATTTTTAAAATTTATAATTTTCTTATAATTATCTTTATACATTTTTAAATTGTTTAAAACAAAAACTTTGATTTTTTCTTTTGGAATTAGTAATCTACAATTGTTAAGTTTTTTTTATAAAAAAAAAATTAAGACATGTATCAAAATATCAAATCGTTAGAATTGACACGTGTCGCGATCCCGTGAGTTACCAATTTTCAAAACCCAACTTTATATAATAAGATATACAAGATTATTTGCGTAAAATAGAAAAATTTATATCATTTTGTTATGTAATTCAATTTATGTGCATGCACTTCAATACTTGTACTGAGTTGTTGGGAAAGCAAAAATCAAAGTTTTTATTGGAATTTATCTTTTTGGGCATGTAGGATCCTATTTTTAAATTTGATGGTGATATGGATATCTACAAGATTTTCAGTAGTATTACTTGATAATTATGCATTGGACATTGGATATAATTAAATGCATAAAAAAAAAATCAGATATTGAAAAACTTTTCTAAAGCAATAGCTATTTGATATTCATACCGTTTAAAGCAATAAGCTTCTTGTAGTGAACGTAATGGTACATACTTTAAATTAGTTAGTTGATACATTTTTTTTATTCATTGATTAACATCCATCCGGATTCCGATTATATATTGCAAACACATGGAACATAAAATTATGGCAACAAGTTTCCAAAATTTGTCAAACCAACATACTAGCTTTGAAACTACTTCTTTACGCATCCTAGTTTTTTTTATGTAGTCCAAAATATGGAATAAAAATCAGATTTTACCAATAATTTACCATAATGCCAAAACATCTAATTATATGTAATATATTTTGGATGCAAGTTAGATGACGAATCTTGACATCCATTGTTTTGAGAAATGTGAAGAATGGAATGAAGGCCAATTCATACATGAAGTATGACCTTTTGTGATGATGATATGTAGTTGAACAAATTGACTTGTGAGATTCATACAGTAAAACGTTTGGCCATTTCATCAACAAACTAAAATAATTTTGAAGTTAGGTGTATGAATCTACAACCCTCTCAAGTCCATGTACGTATTAGTAACTGAAAACTATAGTTCGTGTATTAATTGGCTATCTTTCCCCATTTCATTTCATTTCATAATAAACAGTTGTTGCTTTTGATCTGGAACTCATCTTCTTGAGAATGAATTAAGACAAGAACCAGGAGAATAAACGTAACACACAAACAAAACATGAGGCAAAATAAGAGTTATACAACTGTAACACTGAAAATACTTTAAAACGAAAGAAGAAAAGCTCAAATAACCCCGAATACAAGAATGCGCGCACGAGAAACCACGAAACTTAGAAACAATAGAAGACGGACAGTAAGTAAACTCAAATCAACCACTAAATAAAGACCCTTATGTATACAATCATAGAGTAAGTGAAACGGCAAACTTGAAAAAAAAACTAAGAGAGATCACTTGTGCTATGTACTTGTGGTGGTGGTGGGAAGGGACCTATGATGAAGCTTGACGAGCACGAACGAGTGCATTGAGTTCCCTTACTTGGCTTCTCAATCGCTCTGGGTTGCAGAAAAAGTCTACAAATACTCGTCTTTGAAGTTCCACGTCCTTAGCGTGATGCTTCACGATCTGTAGCAATAGTAGTATATATTCAAATCTTCGATTTCACTATATAACCATTCGCGGAAGAAGAATTGAAATGAATAGATTAAGACTCACCTCTTTTTTATTGCAGTGCTCAAGCGTGACTTCTTCCACTGCTGTAGAGAGTTTGGAATTGATTTTCCCCATTTCATCAAGTTCTTTCATCAACGGCTAATGTTTTACATGGAAGAAACAAAAATGAGTTTAGATTAAGGGACTAAAGTCAGTAACTGAGAACTGAGAAGTGAGAATGCTTTACCCATGGTGTTAATATGGGTTGTGCTGTAGTTGAAGACGCAAAGAGTAGTTGCTGCAGGTTTTGAATATGGGTACACCTGCGAAACGGAGAGAGACGATATGATATATTAAGCTTGTTTCTGTGGAAGAGCTTGAGGAATGTTATGAGGATTTTGGACTCACAGCTCGTTAATGCATCTATTTCTGTCATCTGGAAGGGAATTTTCAAGGTCGGACTGAAGAGATGACAGATCTGATTGAAGAGAAACTATCTGCTGAATGATGGCTGGAGCTGAGACATAAGTCGATAATCCAGCTTGAGTATCTATAACAGGAAGAGATGAAGATCATCAGCCTAGATTAGGTTGGGAATTATTAGAAAAAAGGAATAAATTGTGTAAAATGATAGTGTTGAATACTTGAGTGAATGCTCAAGAGATCTCTAACTCCATGTAAAAAGCTATCACGGTCATCCACCGCTCCCTGTTCTTGTACATCAGATGCAGCTTGGATCAGTGCCGAACACCGCCCCTGTATTTATAGTCAAAAGATAAATTTGATTCATTATCTGATAACTGCAGAAAATTGTAGAATGTAACAATGATTAGGACCATACCACACGGCTTCTTGTGGCGGAGAGGTAACCCTGGAGTTCGGATTCAATTACTTTAAGTAGCGAGAATGCTCCAAGCATGTTTTTCTTTTCTAGCTGACATGCTAATTTCAAGAACTGGTGCCTTGCAAGCTGATTCACCAGATGATTGATGAACTGCGAAATTTTTTTGGGAATATTAAAGACAGAATGACAAGTAGATCTTGGTATCTAAAACATGGAAATTATGCAATCTTGTGGCCAAAATATCTTCAAGAGATCTAATTAAATAAGAAAAAGGAAACTTAAGGTCAACATACCACTTTCTGTTTGCTAATATACAGTTCTTGACGCATGACCTTTAGATCGTAGTCACCTACAAGGTTATGATGAGCAAAATCATAAGAAAGCCCAAGATTTTGCAAGAGCAAATTGTAAATGCTGAATACCTTGCAAGATATAGGTGTCTTGGAGTTGAGCGAGCTCCCAACATAGTTCGGGAATAGTCTGAAAAGAAGAACAGATAAGCAAATAAGTAGTTCAAAGAAGTGCCTACTTGTTAAAGTTTAGAACACGATACTTGAATTGTGAAGAATTGAGTACATGAACAAACCTCAGATAAGAGTTTTTCTTCTTTCTGATAAAGGGTCGAGATTTCTTCGACTAGATCTGCATGTTTTCTCCTGCACAGGTATGAAAATGATCACCGGAATAGACTATGACAAGTTAAAGTGCCAGAGATTATCTTATCCATGTCTTGCTTCAATGTTTCATGTTTTCCTACCTTAGAGAATGTAGATCAAAATGAATATGAGCTTCAACTGATGTTACTTGAGATTTGAGCGTCAAGAGAATAGCTTGTTGCTTAGCATTCTCGACCTGGGCTTCAATCCATTGTCTCTCACTTGTTCCAAA
>OVBW01002479.1:0-11856 GCA_900406355.1 Erysimum pusillum
TATATATATAAATATTTACCTTTTTAATTATTTTCTTTTCTTGCCTGACTTCACCCTGTGTGCCATAAGACCTCTTTTATGACATTGGCACTCTTAAAGTTATCTTCTTCAGGCCATCCCTCAAGAACCTCTGCTTCTTCTGGCTCTTCGTACTCCTTACCAAAACTAATAGACTCACTTTGTCTCTTGCTTCATTCTCAAGAAGTAGATACACCAATAAGAATACATAAGTTTTGTCTCTTTTTAAAAAATTTCTTTGTTGGTCGCATAGATTTACAATATTACCCTCCTCAAACCATATTTCTACTTANTTTTTTTTTTTTGGACAAACCATATCACAAATAGTGACCATATTTCTACTTAAAATAAAAGAAGGAGCATATTTTAAACTTATTGAATCAAAGTTTAACCGATGAAGCGAACAAGTCATTAAGGTGTTATATGTCAAAATGATGTTTCTAGAAGCACTCGATTGCTTGCGGACCATCTACTCACTGAAACATTTTCATATAACTCAATGATTATCCATTTACAATATGAGCACACAAGTAACTCGATAGGTCCGTCACAACTTGAAAATACTTTTTTCTTTCTTTCTCCTTATGATATTTTCAGTTTATTCAGATGTTNAAAATAAAAGAAGGAGCATATTTTAAAACTTATTGAATCAAAGTTTAACCGATGAAGCGAACAAGTCATTAAGGTGTTATATGTCAAAATGATGTTTCTAGAAGCACTCGATTGCTTGCGGACCATCTACTCACTGAAACATTTTCATATAACTCAATGATTATCCATTTACAATATGAGCACACAAGTAACTCGATAGGTCCGTCACAACTTGAAAATACTTTTTTCTTTCTTTCTCCTTATGATATTTTCAGTTTATTCAGATGTTTATACGTATGTATATACACATTAGGCTAACTGGGGCAGTACTGATCTTGCGTATAGTCGTCTTTCTGATATCAGTATAAGATAAAAATGTACTGATCTGATTTGTTACCTTTGGCTCTTGACTGTCGAGAAGAAGTGAAGAATACACTTTTAGACACAAAAATTGGTCACTATTTGTGATATTATTTTGTTACTTATTTATTTGTAAGTATATTATGATCAAATAATAACTATTTGTAACTTAAATGTTTGGTCATAAATTAATCAATAAATCGTTATAATATTGTGACAAACCACCATTTCACACAAAAATTAGTCACAATATTCTCATTTTCTTGTAGTGATATATCATTAATGTTTTATTGCTGGTATGTTTCACACATTTAATAAAAGATCTTTCAAATAATAAAATGAAGAACTACTGTATGTACTTACTTTGTGGAAAGCCTGATCTCCGTATCTGTGTTCTTTTGTTTTGGCTTTTTGCTGTTGTAACAAACGTATTTCACTCTTTTCATACAATTATCATGTCATATAGTGTTATATATATATAACATTTAATTTATCCATTTTTATTAGAATTCTAGTTTTGATTGTTTATCATTCAAAGAAATCGGCATTTCTATCGAGTTTTTTTTCAACAAACTTGCATTGCGTATTTTTTATACACGTTTTTAAATTTGACATTCTAATTCAAAGGTACTCTACTCATCATGTGGGAGAGTTAAGTGGGATAAACATTAATGGAGAAGGATTCAACCCTCAATTTCATTATTCTTTAGAAAAAAAATAAAAAAATTCAACGTTATGGGCGCCTCCACTTGATAAATTCTTTATAGGAGAATCTTGTCTTAGTCAATATACCCATAATCACTGCCTTTGAGTTCCCTTTCTCAATACCCATCTATTTTTATTTTTTTTCTCAATACCCATCTATTTCATTTTATATAAACTAGTAAGTACATAAAAAAATTATAATTGAGAAAGATTTTCAAAATACGCATGTAAAAGATTATAGATTTTGAAGGATCAACGAAGAAATTTATAGATACCAAATTTTTTTTTTACCATTTACCGTAAACCTACTACAATAACCAACTTCTTCATCACTACTACAATGTATGTATATTCAGAATATATTGTGTATAAGGTGGACATGACTCTAGTGTAACAGATAATATTGAAGAACCTTTTACTGTTTTTCTTGATGTGGGCCAAATATTCCTACTGTTTTACAAGATATAAAGTCGTTAGTGTTCTCTACGTTTAAAGAGTATGTCGGAGAAATATTTGCCATTGTATACAGCGTTTTTAGGTGTTACCAATAGGAGAGGCATTAATATGTAGGGTTATAAATATATAAAGTATAATTTTTTAGGTGCTACCAAATTATCTAGTGGTTCAAGTCTTACCTTATAGCATTTAAATTTTGACTAGAGAATTATTGCGAAGTACTATTGTTGCATATACAGCAGGTTCAATTAATTTCAATTAAATATTTAAAAAGAAATGTGTGTAAATAGTATGGATAGTGTGTCGATCCAGCATGGGTCCTTTCCTTTATGTAAGGCCCATTTAAGTGTAAAATGGCACACAGTCTTAACAAACATTCCCGAAACGCTATGCAGTGTATTCGGCGATATTTAAGGGGTTAAACTCTGTTAAACTTGGAAAAATGATACTTGGGGCCGGTATTGGTTCATTGATTTGTAACTGCATATAGGATTTGAAAATCCGTTTTGATTTTGAGATTAAGGGGGAGTTATTGGTTTATGGATTTTAGTGGATTTAGAAATCCAAANTGCCGGTATTGGTTCATTGATTTGTAACTGCATATAGGATTTGAAAATCCGTTTTGATTTTGAGATTAAAAACATATGGATTTTGAAATAACATGTNTTTTTCAAATCAACAAGGATTTTTAAATTCTATATGGATTTCAAAATGCATGAACCAATACCTCCCCCTAAAAACATATGGATTTTGAAATAACATGTTTTACCCACGGATTTGAATCCTTCTATTTTTCACTTTCAAATCCATGCAAATCCATTTATTTTAAAATGTGGATTTTGAAATCCAAAAACAAATCACGAAACGAATAACATAGTATTTTAAATAGTATTTATAAATGATAGAACTAATAACACATGATTTTCATAAAAAATTTTAAATCAGTGATTGAATAACACATGATTTTTGTATGGATTTCCAAATCCATTCAAATCCATAAACGAATAACCCCCACTTAAGTTTAAACTTTGTTTTTCAAGTTCATCATGAAAAAATGAATGTCTACATTTTAAGTTTTGGAAAGAATAGAAATCTAGCCAGCTAATCATTTTATTGGTTATGAGTCTTATGACTTATGAGAAATAAGTTTGTCGACATACATGATTTTTTTTTTATCAGCAAAAACAAGGTCTCAAAGTTCAATTTCTCTGCTGCAGTGGAGGAAAATAACCATCACAATCATGTACATATTAAATGGGATGACGGATTCAAAGCAAGCGTAATAAGTCTCACATTTGCTATGAGATAGGCATGTCTCAACGAAAATGACTAATCTGAAAATGCAATGTTTCTATCATATTTATTTTTCATGTCTCATTCAGTATTTTCCCCCAGACCCCCAACCACAAATTCTTACTCATGCAGTTATTACTGCTTTATAAGAAGAACAAACCAATTGATCATGCTAGTTGCTCTTTATTTTTTGATCATGCTTAATAAAAAAACGAAATTAGTAAAAAAAAAAAAAAAAAAAACGAAAAAATAGTTAATATGTATTTAGTAGGTTACAAACAATGAAAATCTTCGAAATAAATAAAACGATGGAATATTAGACTCAATTTACTGACGACTGTATTTTTTCAATTTTTGAAACAATGAAATAAAATTAAAATAATATTATTCTTTTTTTTTGTCGAAAAAATAATATTATTCTAACACAATAAAGTTGTGGCTATCGCTTTAAATGTGTTTCAAAAAAAAGGTTTGTTCGTTTGAAAAATTGTCTTTCTATATTGTTGTTTTGTGGTTGTGGACGACAGTTGATGAGTCTGATGGTTAACTCTTCAATGTCACCAACAACCCCTTGATGAGTTCGATCTTCTATTTAAAGAGTTGAAGAAGTGTAGTCTCACTCTCAGACCACTTATTTAGAAGAAAAAAGAAAGTGATGTAAAAGAATAAGAAAACATGAATAGTGATTTAAGTTCGGTTACCTTAGTAAATTATACATCAATGTGATATGCTTTAATTGTAAATAGTTGAATAAGTAGTAAAAATAAGGGATAACTACGCACAATCTTAACCATAACACAACCTTTTGCAAACAACCATAACACAAGTTATCTATAACAAAGTCTAGAAGAACTTCAAAACTTGGCTAATAAAGATATCCAAAAGTTATAATGTTATATACTGTAATTGTTTGGCTGCACCAATGGTTATATTGTTTAACTGCCCAAAGCCGGAGAAAGACAACTTATGAATAAAACTTTCAATGAGATTATGTCGGCCGACTTATACTTAACGTTATGAAGATATTCAACACGAAAACAATGTGCTAAAAATTGAGCAGTTATTATATTTCCTTGTGATGTTTAAGTTCCGTTCCGTTCCAACCGAGAGACGGTCCAATATGTGATAAATTGCAATGTATTACATACAGTGTATCTAATTATCTATGATTTAAATTTTAAAGTGAGGATAAAAAGCTGCTAAATTCTGCATATCTATTATACACTGTATATAAATAGAGAATTATACTATACAACAAAAGAGATGATAGCCACCAAAATTATCGATATGGACTGATCATTCTGAAAAGTCTATTTGAGTTTTCAACTTCCAATCTTATCTTCTTGTGCACACACTCATGTTAAATAGTAAAAGTAAAAAAAAAAAAAAAACCAACAACAATAATGCCCTTTCATTCTCAGCTTTTTTACATGATTAAAGGTATATATAGCCAAAGTTGGAAGGAACGAAAGTTAAAAGAGCTTTTACAGAGAAAATAAATTTCTTATCTTTTTCAAAAAAGAGTTTTGCAGACATGAGATAATTATTATGTTCTATCTCCTTAATTGCTTTTAAACACAGATCGCTTCAGTAGTCTCATCGTCCATTGTGTCTTTTAAAGACCTGGGAATATCAGATCAGATCAGATCAGATCAGATCAGATCAGATCAAGTGTCTCTTTCGACAAAACCAATGATTTATCTCTTATATATAACAAAAACCAGATGTACATTTTAAAGGTATGAGACACTCTATTTGAAATAGAAGTTCTAAAAGACTCTCTTCAGTGCCTCATCTTTTCTTGCTTACTGCATCCAACTGCAAATACAGAGGAAGCTTGTTTAGTTATAGCTCTGTATATCATCTAAACATAAAACTATGTAAACATATGATAACATAAGCTTACATGTTAAGGCAGATGAAATCTCAGAGCTTTTAATCACACGCAGTCTCTTCACAGATGAAACGAACATTCTAAGTTTATAACAAAGAGTAAAGATTAGTTAGTATGCCAATAAAGACAAAGCTCCAAGCAAAAATTCTATTCTTTTTTTTGTAAAGAATAATCAATTTGAATACTAGTACTAATAAAAAGCTGAGCAGTTTTGTTGTTATATGATTTAAGAATCTAATTCTGCAAAACACTGAATCAGATTCAGAGAAGAAAAGGGGAAAAGATTCTTACTGCCAAGGAACATCCCCAACAAGCATCTTGTCCCCTTCATTGTCTTCATAGGTTAAAGTAAATTCTCCTTTCCCATCTAATAATCCAATGATAGGTTTCTCTTCTCCTTCACCACCAGAGGAATCTCTTTGAGCTAAACAAACAACACTCAGTAAACACAAGAAACAATCTCTTGAGAACCAAACACAGAGTTGAAACTAAGATTTAACCTGCGAGTAGACCTCTGAAGAGTTTGTCAACGGCAAAAGAGAGCTGTTCGTAGCTATTGTAAGCACTGAGATCGACTTTACGACCAATAGGAACACCATCCATGTTGATCTTTACAAACATTCCTTCCTTCTTAAGTTCAACTTGCTTTTGATCACCATCATCAGTAGTCTTGTTGATTTGACCTCCATGTGAGGAGGATTCGTTACCGAGCTTTGAAGAGCTTGTGCTCGCTAGATTCTTTCTGAAAGAACGAACCGGAGGCCAACCAACTACTGGACCAGGAGCACTTCTTTAAACCAGACATCAAAAGAAAACAAAAGACATATGTTCAATACCAAACGACAAAAACAGAGTAAAAGTTTTGACATGTGAGGGTAAAAAAGAAAGAAAACAACAGCGATTGCAGAAGATGGGTCCCTAATGTTCAAAGAGAATCTCCTCTGTCGAATCAGTAAGAAAAATTAACAGCGAGAGATTATACCTTTTCTGAGAGATGTGAGGAGCATAAGTAGTTTTGTTGGAAGAAGAGAATTGATTGCCGTTGAAACAGTGGAAAGATTTGTCTTCTGATTCCTTCTTGATGTTTCTTGACTCTGTGTTGTTCATCTTCTTGATCGCTGAGTGATCTTCTTCATCACCACCGGGTGGTCCAAGCCTTAGCTCAAGTTTCTTCTCCTGATCTATGTTGTTCTTGTCTTCTTGGTACCATTTTCTTCCTTGGGGAATCAAATCAAGGAGTTTTGGACCGATTTCTCTGTTTCTTGGACAACCCTCCATTGATCAAACACAAGAGTCCTTCTCTTTGTTAACTAGGGATGAATTGAAGTATATAGCTTCTTTACAAGGGGAGAAGTACGACAGGTAGAGAGAGAGATATACAAAAAGAAGAAACCTTTGCAATTCACCAAACCCTTTAAAAGACAAAAGACCTGAGAAAACCCTAAAAAATAAACAAACCCACAAAACTTGAGAGCGAGAGAGAGAGAAAGAGAGATGTGTAAATGAAGGTATGGTAAGAGAGAAATGGTGTGATTTTATNAGAGAGAGAGATATACAAAAAGAAGAAACCTTTGCAATTCACCAAACCCTTAGAAACCCTTTAAAAGACAAAAGACCTGAGAAAACCCTAAAAAATAAACAAACCCACAAAACTTGAGAGCGAGAGAGAGAGAAAGAGAGATGTGTAAATGAAGGTATGGTAAGAGAGAAATGGTGTGATTTTATACAAATCAAAGCTTTTTTTTTTTCCTTGGCTCCTTTTTCTCTCTCGTGCACGCCTTGGTGGGTTCTCTCTCACACAGTCTTCTTTTCAATTTTTATTGTTCTCTTTCTCTCTCTCTAAAGATTCTGAAAGGGACGAGAAGAGAAAAATTAGGAATACATAGAAAAGAAAATTTGGATTTGTATGAAGAAAGAAAAAAGAACCCAGGAAAAGGTAAAGCAGAGTAGAGTGACTCCACTTTTACTCCTAAACCCAAAAGTTAAAACTAAAAACCACAAAAAAAATTACATATATTGCATACCAAGGAAATACAGTAATTGTTCTTGACATGAAAAACGAAAACAGTAGAAAAAGGATTTAGGCTTTTAGGAGTTTGTTGAGTAAAACACACGCAACCTTCTCTTTTTTTCTGCCTCAAATATCGCTAATTAAGGGTTTGTCTAGTGAAAGAAGCAAAGCGTGCTGTTCTGTTTCTAACAAGTGTACATGGATTAGAAGTAATTAAATGCATATATCCAATAAACAACTTGACCATTAAAGATGTAAAAAAAAACAACTTGACCATTAAAATAAAATAAGAATACTTAAAATATGATAACAATAAAGGAACTAAGGGAAGATCCCATAATTTATGGTCTGTTAAGGACCACTCTCTTATCAACTGTCCATAAGACACATATCCCTATGCTTTTTTAAGACATTTTTCTATAAGTCGTCATGGTAATATGACTCTTTTATACTGTATTGTTTTACCAATCTACAAATATACATAAATTTCCTTTTTCTGTTCGGCAAATAAATGAACCGCATGGGAAGATTTAATTGAGAGAACTCAAGGAATGGGAGAGCATTATATCTGCTGCATGGCGTCTCAGTTAAATATTAGTATGTAATTATTTATTTGAAACTTGCCACACAATAAGAGGAAAATGTCAATTTGTTAGGTAGGTAATCAATTATTTTGTCAAAAGTTAAAAACAATGTGTACGTGTGGATTACGATGGTATACAGTATTAGCTTCCCCAACCAAGTAAATAGTCAACTGTTTGTTTCCTAATCTCTTTCTTTTCTCCTCAATACAAATAAAATTATAAAATTAAACATGTTTGATTAAAAATAACAAAAGAAAAGACTTTAACAGAAACTATTGTCTTTGGTCCTTTAGATTTTTGTTTAAAAATTGTCTGCGTAAATCAAGAACATGTTTAAGCTATTTGTTTGGTTTTCCAGGAGGGGGAATGAGAATGTACATGTCTCTCACACGTGTGACAGCGATATTACGATAAAGCCGAACGTAGAAAAATCGAGAGCGAAGAGTTCCGGTCAAGTAAGGAAGGGTAATTTCGGATATTGAAAAAGGAGTATGTCTCTCTCTAGTCATATCGTGTCCCCGTTTTACCCAACTCCGTGACTTTCTTCCCTCACTGTCAGACAAAACCTTAACCATGGTTAACCTAACCTCTCCGGTTTAACTTAGCCGCACTTGCTTGATCTCACCAGTCAAATGGTTCAAGTGAAAAAAAGAAGAAGAAAATAAATTAGAATAGTGTAAAACTAGATCCGCGCAGACAAACTANTTTTTTTTTGGTAAGGTTAACTTAACTTAGCCGCACTTGCTTGATCTCACCAGTCAAATGGTTCAAGTGAAAAAAAAAAGAAGAAAATAAATTAGAATAGTGTAAAACTAGATCCGCGCAGACAAACTAGACAGTGGGACACATGTAACACTTGCACAAGATTTTTAGATCGTACGATAAGGTTTAAAATTTCGGCTTTAATCATAGCCGTAGAAATGAATAGAGATACAGCAAACGCGACGGTTGTGATTTAAGAGTACAAAGCATCCAATTAAAAGTAGCCGACTCAGGAGAAAAGGAACAAAACAACTCGTGAATTGAATGTCATATCAGGGAAAAAAAAAGAGAAAGAAAGAGAGAATAGTGGTGGCAATGATGCTCTTCCCAGAATTATCACCAGAAAAGATAATCTGAAGTTGTTAAATTATCAGCCCAAGAAAAAGAAAAAAAATAGTTGTTAAATTATATTTTCTTTGACAAAAAAAGGAAGTTGTTAAATTATATTTTAAATTGTCTGAATGATTTTTTTTTTNNNAAAAGGAAGTTGTTAAATTATATTTTAAATTGTCTGAATGATTTTTTTTTTTCTGAATGAATTGTTTTAGAGTTAAATTATTAATTAATCATGGATTTAAAAAAAATTAGAATATTTATGAGTCAATATTTTTTTGGAAAATAACATAGAAGCTGAAATTATTCAAAAATGTCCTTAAAAAAAACCAAAAATGCATCAATACATTGTAATTAAAAAAAAAAAACATGCATGAAGTACTTGAAATTGAAACATAGAATGAAAACAAAATTAGACTAAAATTTTGGTGTGAAATAAGTCAAGAACATCTGACAAAAATGAAAGATAAAATTAATGTGATTTTTGTAAACAACATGCCATTATGAAAGAATCATTGTATCATTTGTAAAATAATATATTTGAAAAATTAAAATTATGTTTTTAGAAAAAAATAACATATAATCGGAACGAATAATGTGACATATGAGAAAGTAACGTGTAACAACAGAAAATAATGAACATTGGTGAGAAGTGAGAACCTATTAACATGGAAAGAGATTGGCAGAAAAGTTTTTTTAGAGGGAGAGAGATAGTGGCAGAAATCAAGCGGAGATCAAGTGAGAGGAAATAACAAAACCGGTCATTGGAGAAAGATGGAATCCATCGAGAGGGATTGAGATCTGACGAGAGAAAGAGGCTCGTAGTGTGTTATGTCGACGAACTTGGACAGGCTTACATTTGCATCGTGAAGGGAGATGAGTTAAAAAAATCAAAATACATCATAAGGTTGAATCCATGTGTAATGATATTTATGCCTATGTCCTTAGTCTGGTCTCTGTTTTAGGACAAATAGGACAAATTTAATTCAATTTGTAGAGTAAAGGTGAAATGACTAGCATATGATAGCATTATTTACAAATATGATAATCATAAATACTTTCAAATTAAAAGACAATAATAATAATAATTATAATAAGTCCCATTTAACATTACATTAAATACAAAACCTTCAACCAAAAACATATATTACATTATATATATTTGTTTTTTGAATTTGCTTGGAAAAGACTTTGAATTTGTTTGGAAAAGACTTAGATTTTGTTGGGAAAAGACTTTGTTTTTGTTTGGAAAAGCTATATCCTATATATTTATAGTTACTTACTTTACATTATGGTAAATTAGTCTCATATTCTTTTTTAAATGGAAGTTTTGTAAGCCACACAAAAAGCTTATAATATGAAATGTGTTTGGAATATAAAGAAGAGAGGCTCATGAAAATCCCTTTGAGAGAATTACACATTAAGAAAATGTATTAAGTATTAACTAGTAACTAGTAATGATTTAATATTGATATAAAAAGCACGTGAAAGAAAGTGATCAACAGATCAAATACAACCTTTAAGTTCTATTTGTAGTTAAAAAAAAAAAAAAGTTCTATTTGTAGTGTAAAAGTCGAATGACTAGCTAATTTTATTTATCTGTATTTAACGAGTTGTATTTATCACTTTCACTTCTTCTCTCAGCCGTTGATTTTAAAAGCGAGAATTGTTCTTTCATGGATTCACTACATGTAGATGTAACTCCCAAGTTTTATACTCTACGTTTGAACCTACAAAAAGATTTAATTTTAAAAGCGTAAGTATTGTCTATTGAAAAATTAATTTAAATACGTAATTAAGAAAATTGATAACTCACGGAATTTGGTCCCGACAACGCAACACCAGTTTCCGTGTAACTCGTCTTGGAGACCGACTCTTATGTTAATACCTGCAATGACATTGCCTGGTATGCTGCTGTTGTTGACTGCCTGAAAATTTACGAATGGCCGATTAATGAAATTAATGGCATGAACGAAAGAAATAGCATGAACAAAAACCCATTTTACTTTAAAACTTTTCAAAATACTACATTTTTTTCTTCTCAAAAATACTATTATTAGTTAAATTTTCTAAAAATACCATTAAAAATTTTCTAAGATTTGTTGGTTTTTGGATTGAGAAATCATCACATCGACACAATTAACGATGACTTATGATGGTCGTTGATGCAAAAAAGATCATGAAAAATAGATCTTAAAAGAACGAGAATAAAAAAATTATTATTAATTAATCAAATTTTATTGTGATAAATTACACATAGATTGATAAAGAGGTTTTAATTATCATGAAAAAAAAAATCATATTATTTATTTTCTACCGTCCAAAAAATTTCTTATTTGTGACATTCAAAATTTAAACTCAAAAGATGTGATGTAATTCACAAATGATACAGTTTCGTAATCTGCTTCTGGAATCTTGAGAATTTAAATATAGCTTCTCTAAGACTGTTCTCATTGTTATGAATCATATGATAGCAACGAAATTTCTGAAAAATAAGTTCTGATCAGTTGTCCATCACATGATAGTTGTTGCATTTTTTGTTGTTATTTGTGCCTAGACTCTTCTCATAGACCATATGCGAATGGACCAAATCAACAAGCTAAAAAAGGTTAATAATTCAAGTCCAATGAAATATAGCACAATTCTTTCATTATTTTTCATAGTCATGACTTATGACCCGACAAAATATTTGTAAACAAATTTGTAGATATTATTTTGTTTTAAAGCAGGAAAAAGGAAATTTCTCAATTTAAAAAAGTAATTAAAAATCAAAGCCAATGTCAGACACTAAATCGCCTATTAAGAGCCCACCCAATGCTCCTCCCAGAAGCCCAGCTCCCATTCCAAGC
>OVBW01002483.1:0-11846 GCA_900406355.1 Erysimum pusillum
CCTTGAGCAAACTGGACAAAAATAACAAAAACGAACAGTCTCAAAGACGAAACCCTAAAATCAAAACCAACAGTTAACTCTTAAATCCCTCCGGTGAAAAGCTTTGTCTAGCTGTCACAGAGCGTCCCACAAAATTGTGTGCCGATCAGATATTATACGAGACAACGATCGTAGTTACAACCTCCGCTGGTCCGACTTCGCGCCTGAGAAAACGAGTCTCACGAAACTGCCTATAACTCATCGAGTTTAAACCCAAATTCACTTCTATAAAAAGGAGAACGACGATAAAAGAGTTGGGAATAACTCCACCAAATTTCGTTACTTTTGAAAACGATTTGGTATGCCGAAACCGATTTCTTCCAAACCCTAACGAAACTGTTCTTTTTCTTCCTTTCTCTTTTTTTCTCTTTTTCTCACTTACAGAACGAAAAGTGGCTAACTAAAGCCCTAATTTCGAGTTTCCTTCTTTTATAGACATCCTCTAGGATTTCCATTAATCCAAACCGATTAAACAATACAATTTAAACATAAACCCTAACCGATTTCCGGTTCACGGGCGTTACAAGAAAACTCGGAAAAATCCGTTAATTGCAGAAATAGCAAACTTACGGCTCAAAAAATCCTCGTCGGCTTAAAATACCTGCCTATGAAGGGATAGGTGATCCTAGGAACTATCTGGCGGCCTTCCAGATCGCGGTTGGCTGGTTCGACTTAGAAGAATGCGAACAAGATGCTGGCTATTGCAAGATATTTTCTGAACACTTAGCTGGTCCAACCTTGTTATGGTTCACTCAGCTCAAGCCACGATCCATTAAAAGTTTCAAGGACTTCTCCTCGGGCTCAATGCTCATTGAAAATGGAACTTTCGATGCGAATCTTTGGGCTCTATCCCAAGGACCAAATGAACCACTCCGAAAGTATATTACGAAATTCAAGGAAGTCATTGCAAAGATACTGGGGATATCCCACTCGACAGCAATTTCGGCCTTGAAAAATGAACTTTGGCATGAGTCAAGATTTCGTGAGGAAATCATCGTCAATTGACTAGAGAGCATTCAACATGCATTGTTCCGAGCTAATAACTAGGTACAAGCTGAAGAAGATCGGATGACCGTCGCGAAAAAACTCAAAAATACGCAAGTTTCTACCGAACCAAATAATCAGGCTTCAAACAAAATGTTTGAGCCAAAAGATCAGCGAGATCAAAAACGCTTCAGTATCAATCCTCACAACAACAACATCTCAAAACCAAACTTTGGAAAAAGGAAAAAATTTTCTTTCAATACATGGGTCTCATGCGGTCCAAAGAGGATCTTTCAGGTTTCACCCAAGCGAACTTAGGTTTTTAAACCCCGGTAAAAACAATCAAAAGGACTGCAAGTGCACAGCCTATTGTTTGTAGTACTTGAGGTATCGATCCACAGGGACTAACGGATCACACAACGAATAAGCAAGAAAAGGATATGGCTAAGAACAAAATAAAGAGGGATTTTTGTGGTGGTTTTCTAATGCTATGACTATTGCTACTAATGCTGATGCTACTACTAATCTATTCTAATACTAACTAAGGCTAACTATTTTATGCTAAAGGCTACTAATGACTAACGACTAACTAAGATGCGGCTA
This sequence comes from Erysimum pusillum, assembly GCA_900406355.1. Lineage (NCBI taxonomy): Eukaryota > Viridiplantae > Streptophyta > Magnoliopsida > Brassicales > Brassicaceae > Erysimum > Erysimum pusillum. The sequence goes on from OVBW01002483.1 coordinate 1,627, forward strand.
ATAACTACAGTTTTCTTATCAATTAAACTAAACGCTGGGAGGTAAGGGAGTCTCTAAGGGGAACATATCAGGATATTCTAGGGTCCTAGGTTGGTTCGTTCACGTTTTAGGGTTCCAAACTACGAGACATTAAAGATGAACTATTCACTTTTGATGCGCGAACACGAGCACTAACGACCTAATGACCAATAATTCAAAAGGTTTCGAGAGGTTAGGCAAGCATTAAAGATAGGCTCGGTACGTTAATAAAGTAGAAACAAATAGCTTTCCCCAGGGTTGTACCACTAAACTCGTCTAGGCTAGATCAAGACTCTAAACGTCGATTTGGCAGCTAAAGTTACCTGAGATCAATCACCGATGGTTAACCTAATGAAAGCATTAAAATCAAACCTAGAATGAAGAACAACGATGAATGAAACAGCCCCAATCGCCTAGTCACTGACCCATAAGTCCTATCGAGAAACCCTAATTCCCAACAAACGACTACTCACACATAACGAATGAAACCATCAAAGCAATCATGAAAGAAGACATGCAGATCAGATTTAGATAAATAAATAGGGTTCAGAGAAACTTCTCTAAGAGTTACAGAAGAGATCTTCTCCCTAAAGTTTATGGAAAAGAGAAGAAAGAAGAAGAAAAGACAAGAGAAAGAGATAACAAGACTAGATTTTCAAAGCTTGGATGATTTCGCTAGGGCGGCTGCTCAGAGGCTATGGAGGCATCTAAGAAGCTCTAACCCTAATGAGGGGCGACCCCTCATGTATTTATAGGGTTTGGAGGCTTCGAGAATTAGGTTCAGGGTTTTATCGACAAAACTCGGCGTTTTGATTAGTTTTGGAGCAAGTGAATTCGCGGGGGTCCAGGCCGCACACGCGGGGCTTCGCTGTGCGGTGGAGAAGTGCTTGGCCGCACACATGGGCCTTGGTCGTGTGGCCAAAGGGGTTCTGGCCGCATGCCCGTGCTCGCCGTGCGTCAAGACACATCCCCAGTCTTTTGATTATAACTTTTGATTGGCTGCTCATTTTTGCATGATACTAATTGGAGGTGAATCTTGACTCTTTAAGATTTCCAATGACAACAAGAACTCCCAATTATGTGCATGGGAAGGCAGTCAACGGGGGCCAGAAATTTGATGCTTTGAAACCATCCTGCGGGTCATTTCGCTCCTTTTCAGCTCTTTATTCCCTAAAACCTGTAAAACTTCTTGAAACTCCAAATACTCGAAATATGCATTTAAAGATACTAGAATCACTTGAAACCTTTATTAAAACATGAGAAATGCATAGCTAAAATGGGTAAAATTATGATGTTCTCAACTCCCCCAGACTTAAACTTTGCTTGTCCTCAAGCAAACAGGAAAGTAAAGTCATGGAAAAGAGGTTTAAAAATCGCGGCAGCTACTTACCTTCCGGGTTATCCTCTCTGCACTCCTCGCCGCTTTGACATCCGGAACTTCCATCCGTTAGTTTCCATGAGAGTCACAAACTCTCCTTAGTAAATCCCACGGTTCTCCGCCGTCTCCAAACTCTCCATTGTCATCTCTTAACATAAATTAAGCATGATAAAATGGTGAGATCTTACCAAGGGAAAATCGATTGGAGGAATGTAGACTCTCCCTCAAGCCGAGACTTTCTTCGTATGTTCATCCCTCTTCCTCTTTTCTCACTTCCAAGGGATCGAATCTTCCCTATTTCTAGGGTATCATTTTATTTTTTCTGTCGACCCCTTGTTCTTTATTTGGGACAGTCATCCATGAGGTCCGAAGTATGCATGGTTGTAGCCACATCATCCCTCGGTTCACTTCTTTTTGACCTATATCCTCTTTCTCTCTTTTTTTTTATGACTTTCATGAGGTCCAAAGTATGCACGGTTGTAGCCGCATCATCCCTCGGTTCACTTTGGCCGTCTTCTCTTTTTCTTCTCTTTTTTTTTTTAGAGTATTGAAGGGAAGAGTGAGGGGACCATACTGGTGAAGAAGTGCAATGTCTCATGAGGCTCGAAGTAGAAATCCACTCAACTATATCTCAAATCCCAGGGCTCGATAATTAAGTTCGGTTTAAGTCCTGTAAAGGTTAGAGACAATGCTGGATCATCAGAATATCCATCGAACATGGGTCTTTGGGGATTATCGAATCAACTCACGGCCTATCCAAACTTGGCTCCATAGTCAAGCGTGATCAAGAGTGGAGTGTTAATCAAATCAGATAAACCGTTAGAATAAGATTGTAATTCCCTACTAAATAAAATTTTGACTCAATAAAACGACTCGATAAAATTCAATATTGATGTAAAAAAAAATGGAAAATTTCGCAAGTCAACAAGAGCAAAGGTAGCATCGTTAGTAGAGGATGAACGTCCTTCCCCCAGACTTAAATCACACCGTCCTCGGTGTGAAAAAAGAAAGAGAAGAGGACGAAAATCATAAAGAAAGATATATGTAAGAACGATGTCACCTTGGTGTTAATGGGATGGAACATCTTCCGCCAGACTTAAATTGTTGCTAATTCTTGTCCGTTGGTTGATGATGGAGTGACGGTGGGTCGGATGGTGGTAGGTGGTGTATAGTGACTTTCCATGGTTCTTTCTTCCAATGCTAGGTTTCCTTTTCTTGCTTGTATATTCTTGTTACAAAACCTAAAACCATCAATAACGAATTAGAAAAACAAAAACCAGAATCCTAAAATAGATAAATAGATAGATAGATAAGGCATGTCAATGGTATGGTTGTGGTGTTGAATGCATGCAATGTGTCCATGATTGTCGCGTAAAGGTCGGGACGGATGGTTGGGCTATCGTGGGCTGAAGATACGATCGTCATGCCGATCGCGTGTCCGGACTGACCCGTCCTTCTGTCGCTTGGGCCGCATGCTCGACCATCGACCGTGCGATCGAGGCCTCTGTCGCCGTGGGCCGGCGGCTCTGTCGTACGGTAGGGACTTGGTCGCCAAGTCTTAGAGACTCTTCCGTGTGGCGACTTCATCTTCCTGCTTACTTCCTTTTTAACATAGAAAGAAACACATCAAAGCATAAGGCATAAACAAAACAAAAAAACCAAAAATCAAAAACATAACCTAATGATGGGTTGCCTCCCATCCATCGCTTTGATTAACGTCGTTCAGCTTGACGCTGGTGTTCCTCTCAGACTTGTGAAATATCAATCAGTGCGATCGTCTCTCTCCAGCTATTTCCCACTTCTACGAGGTAGGGTTTGAGACGTTGTCCATTCACGACGAATTCCCCTCCGTTGTTGTCGTGAAGAACAACCGCTCCATATGGTTTCACTTCTTTGATTTTGAATGGTCTGGACCATCTTGATCTTAACTTTCCATAGAAAAGTCTAAGCCGAGAGTTAAAGAGCAGAACCTGGTCATTTGGCGCAAAAGAACTTGGGATAATCTTTTTGTCATGGTACTGCTTTGTTCTTTCCTTGTAGATCTTTGAGTTTTCATATGGATTATGGCGAATCTCGTCTAGTTCGTTAAGTTGAAGCAGACGTCGTTCTGCAGCTGTCTTGATGTTGTAGTTTAACTCCTTTACCGCACATGCTGCTTTGTACTCCAATTCGACCGGAAGATGACAAGCTTTCCTGTAGACAATGTGGAAAGGTGTGGTGCCCAAAGGTGTCTTGAAAGCTGTTCTGTATGCCCATAGAGCGTCGTCATGCTTTTGAGACCAGTCTTTCCTTAACTTATTAGTCGTTTTCTGGAGGATAGATTTGATCTCCCTGTTAGAAATCTCCACTTGTCCGCTTGTTTGCAGATGGTAGGGGGAGTTGACCTTGTGCTGGATGCCGTTTTTCCTGAATAGGCTCACGAGGGCTTGGTTGTTGAAGTGCTTACCTCCGTCGCTTATTACCACTCCAGGAACCCCGAACCGCGGGAAAATGATCGACTTGAACATCTTTATCACCACCTGCGAATCATTTTTGGGGCTCGCTATCGCCTCCACCCACTTAGAGACATAGTCAACACCCACAAGAATATATTCATTACTGTTAGAATTTGGGAAGGGTCCCATGAAATCGATGCCCCACACATCGAAAACTTCTACTTCCAAGATGAAATATTTTTGCTGCATTTCATTCCTCCTGCTTATATTTCCCATCCGTTGGCAAGCGCTACACCTGGATATGAAGGCGTGTGCATCTTTGAACATGCTTGGCCACCAAAATCCTGCTTGCAAAACCTTCGAGACGGTTTTAAACGTGGCGAAATGACCTGCGTAATATGAACCATGACATCCAAAAAGAATGCCTTCAACATCTTCTTTGGGAACACATTTTCGAAACAATCCGTCATTACACTTCTTGTACAGAAAGGGCTTATCCCAAAAGTATCTCCTGACTTCTCTCAAAAACTTCTTCTTGTTATACCCGAATAATCGCGGTGGCACTATCTCTGCTGCAAGATAGTTCGCGATGTGACAATACCAAGGTGTGTTTAAGGGTTGTCGCTTTGCCCCAGGTGGTTGCGGCGATGCTATCGTCACGGTCACGTCCCTGGCAGGCACGGCTTCGATAGCATATATGTTCTCTTCCGGAAGGCTGTCATCTATTAGGACTTCTCCTTCAATTCTCATCCAAGACAGATGGTCGGTGACCCCGTTGTCATCCCCCTTCTTGTCCCTAACCTCTATGTCGAACTCTTGAAGTAAGAGAATCCATCTTATGAGTCGCGGTTTTGCATCTTTCTTTGACATTATGTATTTGATTGCAGCATGGTCCATGTGAACAATCACTTTTGAACCAACCAGATATGAACATAACTTTTCAAACGCGAATACAACGGCCAGGAACTCCTTCTCCGTGGTGGCGTAGTTGCACTGGGCTTCGTCCAGCGTCCTACTTGCGTAGTATATCACATTGAGCTTCTTGTATTTCCTTTGTCCTAGCACTGCTCCTACTACGTAATCGCTCGCATCACACATGATCTCGAAGGGCTGCTCCCAATCCGGTGGTTGAACGATTGGGGGTGAGATAAGTGCATTCTTGATCTTTCGGAAAGCTGGAAGGCATTCCCCATCGAACTTGAAGTCCACGTCTTTGCAGAGGAGGCGCTTCAAAGGCCTCGCGGTTTTAGAGAAATCTTGAATGAAACGTCTTATTCCTTCACATTTGTAGAATCCAGCGTGCCCAAGAAAGCTTCTTATTCCCTTCACATTTGTCGGTGGTTGGAGGCTTGTCATCACCTCGATCTTCACTTTATCGACCTCTATTCCCTTATCCGAGATCTTGTGGCCGAGCACTATACCATCTTTTATCATGAAGTGACACTTTTCCCAATTCGGTACAATTTGTTTCTCTTCACACCTATCAAGGACCTTACCGAGATTCGCCAAACATGCCTGAAATGATGACCCATACACCGAGAAATCGTCCATGAATACTTCCATGAAATCTTCGCTATACTCTGTGAATATGAACATCGTACACTACTGGAAAGTGGCTGGGGCATTGCACAAACTGAAAGGTATCCTTCGAGAGGCAAATTTTCTGTACGGGCATGTGAATGTGGTCTTTTCTTGATCTTCCGGGTGGATTGGAATCTGAAAGAATCCCGAATATCTATCCAAAAAACAATAGTACTGATGGTTAGCTAAATTCTCCAACATTTAGTCAATGAAAGGCAGAGGGAAGTGGTCCTTCCTGGTCACCGCGTTCAGGTTTCTGTAGTCTATGCACATCCGATGCCCAGTGACGGTCCTAGTCGCGATAAGCTCGTCATTATCGCCCTTGACAACCGTCATACCTCCCTTCTTAGGTACAACATAGACCAAACTGACCCAGGCGCTGTCGGAGATGGGAAAAATGATTCCTGCCTCTAAAAGCTTCATTATTTCTTTCTTGACTACATCTTTCAAATTCGGGTTGAGCCTTCTCTAATGTTCAATCGAATTCTTTGCTCCTTCTTCGAGATGAATCCTGTGCATGCATAGATCCGGTAAAATCCCTGGAATATCCTCAAGAGAATAACCTAAAGCTTTCCTATGCTTTCTCCGTACCGAGAGAAGCATATCCGTCTCAAAACTATTCAAGCCAGAGTTAATAATAACAGGATATGTAGAGTTTCGCCCGAGAAAAGCGTACCTAAGACCAACGGGAAGTTGCTTAAGTTCTACTTGGGGTGCTTTAGACTCGATCCAGGGATTAGAGACTGCTGGAAGATTTCTCTGAGGTGCAAACGTTTTACGATCTTCCGCCCCGTCGAAGTCGGCGCCTGATTCTCCAAGGTCATGGTTCGAATCTAGGATCTTTTCGCAGGCTTCCTCTGCATCATTGAGGATAATAGACTCGTCATTTGCCTACGTCAGAACCACTTCCATAGGATCGTCAAGCAGAAGCCATCCGTAAACCTTGTCCGTTGCTTTATCTGCTTCGTCGACCCAGACGACATCGCATCCTGCTGCAGGCGTGGCCATCGCCTTATGCATATCAAATTTCATGATGGAGCCACCCAAATGAAGATTGATCTTTCCTTTAGGGACATCGATGATCGTCCAGCCGTGGAGAGAAATTGACGACCAAGAATCAATGGGTCCCTAGGCTCCGTCGGTAGGTCTAGCACCACGAAGTCAGTGGGGATTATGCACCCTCCAATATTGACTTCTACATCAGTAAGGATGCCAATAGGGTGCCGAGTTGACCTATCTGCGAGAACGAACTAAATCCTAGTTGGTTTGAAATTGTCATAACCTAGCCGCCGGGCCGCAGAGTAGGGCATTAGGTTGATGCTCGATCATAAGTCGCAAAGTGACCGCTCGAACGTCTCCCCACCTATCCTGCATGATAACACAAATCTTCTTGGGTCCCCTTGCTTCTGGGGAGCATTGTTTAGTAGTACAGCACTACACTCCTCTAGACTCAGGTCGCTCCCCATTAGCTTCTTCATGAATCTCCTGAGGGGAGCCATGAAAGCACAAGCATCAACTAAAGATAATCTTATTTGGAGTTGACTTACAAGATCTTTCAGCTTGGCTTGCTCCTTCTCTTTCTTCGAGTTCCTCATGGCACTCGGGAAAGGTATCTTGGGCTGGTGTATACGCCCCGGTGGAGGTAGCAGAGCGCCCTGGGGTGGCATCTCTTCGCTAGTTATAGCTTTATTTACTGCATTAGTTTAGATTCATATTAGTTATAGTTTGCTTTCGTTTAGTTTAGTTTTATTTAGCTTTAGGTCTGCATTAGTTTAGTATTAGCCTAGTTCTAGGAGTGACACTTAGAAAACCAAACCCCTTTTTTTATAGTTAGTCTTTGCTGGATTTTGAGTTTAGAGTTTGAATCAGTCACATCTCCCGGAGGATCGATACCCTAAGTACTGCAATAGATAGGTTGTGCACTTGCAACTCGTTTATTTGTTCTGCTGAAGGTTAAAGCCTAAGGTCTCCTTAGGTGAAACCTGGTCAGGTCCAATTCACCCTGCATCAAGTTTTTGGCAATGTTGCCTCCGGGGACAAGATTATGCCTTTGAATTCTACTCGAATCCCATCTTTGACATTTTTTACTTTTCAGCAAGTTTTTGATATCTTAGTAATTTCCCCATAGCTACGTGTTTTTGTCTCGTAGTGTATGACCAGGAGCCAAAAATCTGAGACAATCGTTCCACCTGAAGACATCAACAAGCTTATACGTGAAATTAAAATATCTCTGAGACAAAGAAACATGGCCGACGAAAGAGACCTACCTCGTGGACCTCTGGACCTCGACTAGCGAAAACAAGAAGTTAGGGACGAACAAAGAGACCCTCTCCCTCAAGGAGGTAGAAACAACCTTTATTTGCCTCTACCTCAACCAACCAACGTTGTCAACCAGCAGCAGCAGCATCGCAACGCCGGGAGACAATGTCAACCTTACATTAATCCAGTTAGATGTGGCCGAACGATTGCCGGCTGCGATGCACCAACTCAGTATGCACCGGACCGAGCAGCCATTCGCCCTTAACAACCGTAAAGGCGAGACTTTGAGATTAAACCTCATATTATGTCCCTTGTGATGTAGAATCAATTCCATGGGCTACCTACGGAGCATCCGATGGACAACATTGATACTTTTGAGGACGTATGCACCACGACGCGTACTAATGGAAAAGTGCAAAGCTTCCAACAAGAATGCAAGAATGCTTTCTTTACCCACTTCTACACGAAGACTCGATTGAATATGTTAAGGAACAAAATGCGAAGATTCCAACAAGGACCGGTCGAATCATTTTTCGAAGCATGGGAACGCTTTAAGGACTACGAACGTGACTGTCCTTACCATGGCTTCCCGGATGGTAACCTTCTTACGACTTTCTATAGAGGATTACATCTAAAATTCTAACTTTCACTCGACACGGCCAGCAATGGAGACTTTACAATGAACACAGTCAAAGAAGGATGAGCTTTAATAGAGAACCTTGCCATTGCTGATGGTAACAACTCTTGAGATTTTGATAGGACCACGCGTCCTAAAGATTCTGACTCCAAGCAAATCGCTGAGCTCAAGAAGATGATGGGGAACCTTCTCCGGAACCAGAACCAGAACCGAGCTGTGAATGCTTGTGAGACCATATACGTGGAAACGACAAAGCTTTTGACGATTATGACCAGTCAAACGGTCAAGAAGAAGAAGTTAACTATGTTGGTAACCAAGGTTTTTACCAACACCGCGGGTACAATAGTGGTTTTAATAATAATTTTAGAAATGCTTCTAAGAGCATGTGCAGCAGCAGCTCCTTGGCCCGGTCCCCCAGACGTCTCTTGCTTTTGTTTGTAGATCGTTCCTTTAAACAGGAACGTTCCTTGCTTTTGTTTCTTCACTATTCGCGGGCCCCACTGACACGTGGCGGCCCGCGATTGGTTACGTTTTGTTTTTTTGTTTTTTTTAATCTACAAATAATAATAAAAATATTAATATTAAATTCATGGAACAATTTTACAAAGGAACGAGCGCTGCACATGGTCTAAGCTTTCTTATAGGAACCCTAATGTGGAGAATCCTCAAGATCAGTTCTATCCCCAGAATAACAAGCCGTTCCAGAATTATGGTTTTCAAAATGCCAATTTCGGTGGCAATAACTTCCAGCCGAGACCTCAGTTCAACGCCATTAGACCTCCTTTCCCAACCGTGCTAGCTATAATGCCAGCACCTCAAGAGAGTAAGATCGAAATGATGTTGCAATAACTGATGAACTCGTAGGATAAACTCGCCAGGGATATCAACACCAAGGTTGATTCCGGCTATCGAGAGCTAAATCTAAAGATTGAAGGTGTTACTAATCATGTGAAGAAGCTCGAAATGCAAGTAGCCCAAACCGTAGAAGCGATTGGGAGACAACAAGGAGTTTTACCGGGAAGACCCGAAGATAATCCTAGAGGATATGGCAATGCTATCACCACTCAAGACCTTGACGTGAAGAGTAAAGCTCAGGACATCGTGCCTCTGTTTGATTCTCATGAAGACATGGTTCGCAGAACTCGTGTAGTCGCGGATAACCAGCCCAAGCGTCCTCTTTTAACAAGATTTCCCAAGGCTGAAGACCCCGCCCATTTTGTGTTCCCTTGCTCAATAACAGGCATCAAATTCCTTGACTCTCTTTGTGATTATGGTGCTAGTTTTAATGTTATGTCTAGAAGAGTTGCAGGGAAGCTAGGACTGAGAAATCTTTCTCAAACTAAAATGAGTCTAGTCTTTGGGGACTCATCTCAGAAGATTCCCGATGGAATGGTTCATAACTTACAACTCGTTGTAGGGGACTCCATCGTTCGTACGGACTTTCATGTCTTGAAGATGGACAAAAAGGCAGAGAGGCCTTTGATTTTAGGAAGACCTTTTCTCGCTACCGTTGGTGCCATGCTTGACCACGCAGATAGGAAAGTGACCTTTAAACACATCAACAAGAAGACTCACTACCCGCAGAAGCCTAAGGAGAAGCAAATGCAAAAGAATCAATTCTCACACCGAGAAGTTAATAAAAGGAAAGACGTGGTTTTTCCCGAAGAAAAAAAGAAGTCTAAGGTGCAGGTACAACCTCTGAAACCCCCATTCACGAAGGTTGAGATCATTGTTCCACCGGAGCTTGAAGCTAAGACGGATCAAATAAAAAATATGGTGAATCATACGAGACGAGTCTTTTACAAATCCAAGTCATTTAGGACCAAGAAAGGCGAGTTAGTGATTGAAGAGCCAAAGACGCTGCAAACCGAGGACGCTACCGGAGATCCAAAGCCAGTAACAACTTCTTCTA
>OVBW01002485.1:0-11843 GCA_900406355.1 Erysimum pusillum
AATCCCCCAAAACCCTAATTTTTCCAGACTAAGGATTTACACTGACCACACCACACGGTGACGAAGCTTGGAGGTGGAGGCTGAAGCCGGAGTACGGTTTAAATTTTGGTTCAAAATTCAACAGCCGAATCGAAACCGGAACTAATCAAATTTAAACCAAGCCGAATCGTAAAGCTAACCATTGAGGCATTGATAAAGATCGTGAGGTAAGCTTGTGGGCTTTAATTGGGCTAGACTTTGTTCAAAAGATATATTAGGGCCTCATACTCTTAGGTGTGTATTGTGTGTTGATGGATAGACGGGATCCCATGGATAGACTTATGAATTTTGATAATCGCTTATCTAGAATTTTAATAGCAAACATCCTAGTGTGGGTGTTTTTTGAAGTACATCGAGCTCGATTCTATATCATACTTTTTATATTGTATTTTTATCAGTCACTCAATAAATTGATACTAAATATTCATTCTTCCATCCTATTATCAACAGTGTTATAATTTGTTTTTTTTGGCACCTACAAGTTAGATAGACACCAAACCAAGTTGAATTGAGTGGTTTTTAGTTTTGCATTTCGGGTTACATGCTTACATAAGCAATGACATCAAACGCTATAATTTGATGGCAGTGTCCCTCATGCCTCCTGGCTCCTAATGGGAAGCTGACAAGAATATGAACAGCTTTGTCATGTCATGGTCTCTTTTGTTTTGATATAAAACAACATATCAACATTATTAATCTCGATCCTGTACATTCAAGTTACGATTAATTAATTTTCACAGTACAGTTATCGATCCTTATATATTAGTACTAAAAACATGTAAAAATAAAAAGGAAAAAATTAACATATTTGAACGATACATTTAAAAATGTTGATATGTAACCATATCATACAAAATTTAACATAGCCATATCATACAAAAATTAACATAGCCGAATCAATATAGTAAACTGAAAACAAATTATATTCTTTATCACCAGTTATCACCACTCACCAGCCCCCCTCCAATTAAAAAGAAGGTCTTGAGGGAAAGAAAAAAAAAAAGAAGGTCTTTGGGAAAAAAAAAATTGGAGCCTTATATCATACAAAAAATAATAAAATTTTAACGTTTTTGCAAGTTTTGTAGTATTTCGATATAGGAGAATATTATCTACGCATTTGTTTACAGGTTTTTGGGCTCGATGGCTTATCATTTGTGTTTTCAGTGTTATGACTTATGAATTTTTGTTTGAATTTTCATTGTTATTTTAGTTTTTTTATACTTTCCGTTATTAGTATATCTTTGTATTGTCTGTTAAAAGATTCCAAAAGAGTATATACCCTCACGGGTATTAGGCCCAATTAAAAATTGAAAAAAAATGAAACAGTTGCCCGGGATACACAACTCGGGTCTTCAGCAACACTCTTTCTTGGTCGGATGCTATTGTGACGTGGCACATGTTTATTGGAGGAGAATATGGATAATGAAATCTTATTATCATTTGGGGGAAAAATCGTTTTTACAGAGTCGCGTGGAGAAGGTGATTTTCTTTCTTCTGCCTTCGTCTGATTATTATCTCAAATCGATTGACGGCATCTGGTTTCCTTAAACCATTTCAAATCAGGACCCAAGGGTTTCGATTTTGGGTCGATTATCTCCTGAGGATGGATACAAGGATTCAGACTTCTCTAATGGTTTTGAATTCGGATCGTGCGATAGTCCAACCAAATCCATGAAGGTCGGTTAGTTTTTGATTTCCTTGATCGGTGTGAATGTTGATTTGGGAATCTATAAGGGTTTTAGTGGTTTGATGGTTCTCACATTTTTCAATTTGGATAATCGCCTATGGTTTTTTATTTGGTGATTGATCTGAGAGTAAAGTTCAATATTCTGAAACGAAATTTTACAGTAGTTCACAATACTCTGAATGATTTTTTTCCATTTGGCTGTGGCTTGGATTTGAAAGAAGCCATCAACGTTGCTTAGAGTAATGGTTTTCAATATCTCTGTGTTTGTCTGTGAAGATGAAGTTATTAAAAATGGTCAATTGTTACATTCATGAAAGAAGAATCTATCCGCAATTCACACTATTTGTATTTGTTTCTTTCTCTCTTTGTATTTTTATGTTGCAAAATCGTCATCTTCTCCAAATACTACTGCCCGTATGACTCTCTCTCTCTCTCTCTGATCATTTCCAATCACTGATCGTTTGATTTGCACAAAAATTGGATTTTGGATGCCTTCAATTTGCGTTTTTTTGTATATTAGATCTTACTAGTTGAAACTTGAGTGAAGACTCGCTTAGTGTATACTTTCATAACCTAAGAATCTTCACATTACATATCTCTGCTTTTTGTATTGTATTCGTTGGATTGGGATCTCTCTGTTGAGCTAGATTTATTATTGAAATATGTTGAAATCTACTTAGATTTTTTGTTCATGATATTGAGGTTCAGAAATGTGCTTTGTATTTGTTCTTCTCTTTGCTTTTTTCTTTGGCCTTTATTGAGTTAGGTAGATAGATCTCATGTACCTATATGATCATCTCTACTTTTCTTCTGCTTCCTTTTGTGGTTTGGACAACAGGTATTGCAGGAAGGCAAAATCTGTATTCCGAGACCTGAATCAAGTTCCTCATGACATAGAGGCTCGGTGAAAGAGGTCTGTTTTAAGATTATTGTGAATCATTTTTTCATCATCCAAGTATGTTTTTTAATGAGAGAGTCTTTGTGATGTTCATCTGTAAGCAATTCAATTTCCAGTTATATGAAATTTGTAATGGATTCTGCAGCTTGATCATGGCCTTGTGACAGCTGCCTTGTGAAACATATCTTATTAAAGACCTCAAGCTGAGTTATACAAAGGTGGGTTTAGGAATCAAATCTGGACATGCTTCAAATTAACCGTTCTGAACAACAAACAGACTTTTAAGTGCATTGTACAATTTGGGGGATAGATAGATAGCTAAGACTAGTGAAATAAAACACTAGAAATTGTTTTAAGTTATTTTTAATTTTGTAAAAATATTTTAAGTTTAATTAAATTATATTATTAAATTATTACTAAGAAATAAGTTATACCAATAATCAACTCTTAACACATAGTTTCTAAACTTCATCCCTTAGATTATTTTATTAATATTTTACCCCATACTCATACTCCCAAAGATATCCCCTTATAAGACATTATAGGCAGCTATTGGTGTCAGAATCATTGTATTGAATGAGCAAACCTAACGAATACAAAAGCCATACGCCACGTGCAATGACATTGGTGATTGATACCATCACAAACCTACCTCACATCCAAGATAATTCTCTTTTTCTGTCTTAATCTTTTTGTAAAAGATGACTTACATGGGAAAGAGCCGCACGATTTTCTAACTTATTTATCCGTCAAAATGTTTAAAACTTAAAGATGTGGTTCTTAACTTGAAACGTTTAAGAAAACTATGATTAACTTAATGACCTTGTAATATCAAGATTCATGAGGAAATACCAAGATTGAAGAGGAACCTTCCGATGTCACTTTTTAAATCCATACGAAAATCACTTTAACTATGATTTTGTTGAAATTGGCCATTGTATTTGTTGGAAGCGTGTCCTATGTTTGCTAATAATCGTGCAGAACGTACAAGTTCATTTTGAGACATTATTAGGTGGAAGCTATATCCAACCTATAGTATAGTAACCTGATACCAGAACCCGAAAACAGATAAAGTTTTTTTTTTTTTAATTTAAAAAATGATAAAGTCCATAATATGTTTCTAGTATCAAAAATAAAATAAGAAGAAATATATACACTCTAGATGGATACCTATCAATCTATCATAATTAAATCCTATTTGATCACATGTTATTTTGACTATATGATATATTCATTTGAACTTAGAGATGCGTGATAAACTATTTTGTCTAGTCGAAAATGATAATTTAAAAAATAGAAGAAATAATATATAGATAGTAAATGCTAAAACTAACCAAAATATTGAAAATATAATGGAAATAATCAAATATTTACAAGAGAAATGAAGCCAATAATAGAAATTGGAAAAAAGTCTACATAAAAAAGAGGGAAAATATTTCTTCCAACAACTCGAAAAAGAAAGTTAATGGTAAGAGAAATCATAGAAGATATATGCAATGGAAAAAAATATTAACAAAAAAGAAAATTTATATTTAAATTCATACAATAAAATCCAGATCTGTATATAGTTTATTATAATGTTATGTAGTCTGATAAATCTTTTCGCTAGGCATCTGGTGTAAAAAAAATAGTATCCACCGCTAAAACAAAATCTTTAGAACAGAGCACACATAATTACACTATAGACATAAGAGAATAAGACAATCTAATAACCAAATCACTAAGTCACTAACCCACCAAACCCTTTTAACTTTTCTATTTTGCTAAAGAGACATATAGAAACAAATCTTTAATGTGAAAAGTTGCATATATATCCAATTAAATACCATTTTCTACGTTACATATATCCGATAAATACTAGCCTCTCTCCCCATAACAGAGTTTGTATGAAAAAAAAATTAAACAGAAAGAAGAGAGAAAAAATGGGAGAAAAAGCGAAAGCAAATGTGTTAGTCTTCTCATTTCCGATACAGGGACACATAAATCCTCTCCTTCAATTCTCAAAACGTCTACTCTCCAAAAACGTCTCCGTCACATTCCTCACCACTTCCTCCACCCACAACTCCATCCTCCGCCGTGCCATCGCTGGCGGAGCCACCGCTCTTCCTCTTTCATTCGTCCCCATCGACGATGGATTCGAGGAAGGCCATCCATCCACCGATACATCTCCAGAATACTTCGCAAAGCTCCAAGAAAACGTCTCTCGGAGCCTCTCTCAACTTATCACCTCGATGGAACCCAAACCAAACGCCGTCGTTTACGACTCGTGTATGCCTTATATCCTCGATGTTTGTCGGGAACATCCCGGCGTTGCTGCGGCGTCGTTTTTCACTCAGTCCTCCACCGTGAACGCGATCTACGTTCATTTCTTGCGTGGAGCGTTTAAGGAGTTTCAAAACGACGTTGTTTTGCCTGTGATGCCTCCGTTGAAGGGTAATGACTTGCCCGTGTTTCTGTACGACAACAACCTCTGCCGGCCGTTGTTTGAGCTCATTAGTAGCCAGTTCATCAATGTTGACGACATTGACTTCTTCTTAGTTAACTCTTTCGACGAACTCGAAGTCGAGGTAATTTTAAACTTTTCTTCTCATGCTTATTAGTTATCTTAAATGAAATCCAAATAAAAATATTTTGGGGTAATACAATGGTGGATAGTGGATTAACAATATATAAAAACCAAGCAGTAACAATGTAAATTAAGTTGCAAATTCCAATTGTAGTTAGGCATGCTGCTAAATAAATATTTACTCGTTATGTTCGTGGTAAATAAACTAGCAAAAAGAAATAAAAAGAAGAACACATCATTATATAACCGACAAAAAGAACATCATGACCTTCGTGCCTAATAATAATATCTGATTGGGGCGAACATCCCAAGGTGCAGATTATTTGTACTAGTAGTATATGTTATGCAATTGGATGGGGTCTTAACGTGGCAAATATGTAGCCAGAAAACGACCTATCGTCTCAAATATACATACGTGTCATGCCGTTTACCTTTGATTAAATATTAGAATATTGGCTACGCATGTCTGATGTGTCCCTACCAATTCACATTTTGCACAACAATTTGATTTATCTTTCTAATTTGCTTTCGTAAAGGTGTTTGCATTTTCGCAAATTATGTGACTTTCTGATNGAAATAAAAAGAAGAACACATCATTATATAACCGACAAAAAGAACATCATGACCTTCGTGCCTAATAATAATACCTGATTGGGGCGAACATCCCAAGGTGCAGATTATTTGTACTAGTAGTATATGTTATGCAATTGGATGGGGTCTTAACGTGGCAAATATGTAGCCAGAAAACGACCTATCGTCTCAAATATACATACGTGTCATGCCGTTTACCTTTGATTAAATATTAGAATATTGGCTACGCATGTCTGATGTGTCCCTACCAATTCACATTTTGCACAACAATTTGATTTATCTTTCTAATTTGCTTTCGTAAAGGTGTTTGCATTTTCGCAAATTATGTGACTTTCTGATTCTAGAAACACTGAACCAAATTCTTTTGTTCAAATGGTTTTTATCACACCAGTTAAGGAAAAAATCTACAAAATATAATGTTTTTCTCTAATTTAGTCTATGATATTCTTTGTTCGTGAATTAGAAAAGGCCTAGTTCATTAGTTAGCTTCCCGTTTCTAACCTCAATCATCTCAATGATTCAGTATTTTCCTTAGGGAGTCACCTAGACGAATAAAACAAGAGACGTTATCCATATGTTTCTTTTCTGGTCTCTTTATTATTTCCATTGGTCCCTATTCTTCTAGGGTTCTTAATTTATTTTCCAAGCCTGGAAAGATGACAATAAGAAAACGTGATCATGTATGATTCAAACTAGGAATTGTAGTCCGAAAACTTTTAGGTTAGGCCGAAACGGTTGGTTGACACATGTACATTTTAAAATGTCTTTTTAGCGTATGGCCCTATGGGCTTCAGTCTAGATATCATTTAAATGAAACACGTTTCCTTGTTTTTGGAAAACAAAAAGCCTTTTTCTTTTCTTCTTTCTGTTTCTGGTATGAAGAANTATGAAGAAAAAACAAAAAGTTGACGTCAGTCATATAGTAGTGACAAAAATCTATATCAAAGCGAACCAATTATTGCTACGTTTTTTTTCAGGTGCTAGAATGGATGAAGAACCAATGGCCGGTGAAGAACATAGGACCGATGATTCCATCAATGTACTTAGACAAACGATTAGCAGGCGACAAAGACTATGGAATCAACCTTTTCAATGCCCAAGTTAACGAATGTCTTGATTGGCTTGACTCAAAACCGCCTGGTTCAGTGATCTACGTCTCTTTTGGAAGCTTAGCTGTCTTNAGAAAAAAACAAAAAGTTGACGTCAGTCATATAGTAGTGATAAAAATCTCTATCAAAGCGAACCAATTATTGCTACTTTTTTTTTTCAGGTGCTACAATGGATGAAGAACCAATGGCCGGTCAAGAACATAGGACCGATGATTCCATCAATGTACTTAGACAAACGATTAGCAGGCGACAAAGACTACGGAATCAACCTTTTCAATGCCCAAGTTAACGAATGTCTTGATTGGCTTGACACAAAACCGCCTGGTTCAGTGATCTACGTCTCTTTTGGAAGCTTAGCTGTCTTAAAAGACGACCAAATGATTGAAGTAGCGGATGGTCTAAAACAAACCGGCCATAACTTCTTATGGGTTGTTAGAGAAACTGAAATAAAGAAGCTCCCAAGCAATTACATGGAGGAAATTGGTGAGAAAGGGTTGATAGTGAATTGGAGTCCTCAATTACAAGTTCTTGCGCATAAATCGATTGGTTGTTTCATGACACATTGCGGGTGGAATTCGACTTTAGAGGCTCTGAGCTTAGGAGTGGCTTTGATTGGAATGCCGGCTTATAGCGATCAACCGACTAATGCTAAGTTTATAGAAGATGTGTGGAAGGTTGGGATTAGGGTTAAGGCAGATCAAAATGGGTTTGTGAAGAAGGAGGAGGTTGTGAGATGTGTTGGAGAAGTTATGGAAGAAATGTCGGAGAAAGGGAAGGAGATTAGAAAGAATGCTCGGAAATTGATGGAGTTTGCAAGAGAAGCTTTGTCTGAAGGAGGAAATTCTGATAAGAATATTGATGAGTTTATTGCTAAAATCGTGAGGTAACTGATTGTATCAATTTGTGATGCTTAATAATGTGTTTTATGATATTTCATGTTTCATTTATGAATGATATTTCATTTTTAAATGATATTCACATTCCTATAAAAAATAATGTGTTTTATGGAGATTTTAAAGAACGAAGAAGTTTAGAATGTAATTTATGTTTGTTTGGGTCCAAGTTATTTATGGTGTTAACAACGTACATCTAAAATGATGTAGAACTTGAGAAATTTGGGATTGAAGGAATAGAGAAACCAGGAAGGTTTTTTTTTTTTGGATATCAATTTTCTTTTTATATGCCATTGTATGATCTGTTATAAAAATATGATTTTTATCAATGAAATATAGTTTTCTAATTTGTAGGTGTTAATTATTAGTGTGTAGGTGTTAATTATTAGTGTTTGCTACAATTAATCGGTTTGAAAATCTCCTTGTAAATTGATGCATGAAGCTACTTATTTGGTTGTCGCTTTTCGGTTGTCGCTTTTAGTGAATTCGAATGCCACATGATTTGTGATAGACCAATGGCGCCTAGTAAGATAAAGTTATCCCAATACTTCTGTAAATACTTTTTATCCAAGTANAAAAATCTCCTTGTAAATTGATGCATGAAGCTACTTATTCGGTTGTCGCTTTTCGGTTGTCGCTTTTAGTGAATTCGAATGCCACATGATTTGCGATAGACCAATGGCTAGTAAGATAAAGTTATCCCAATACTTCTGTAAATACTTTTTATCCAAGTAATTTCGGTTAAGATTAAATATTTGTTACTTCTAATTCTAATGAAACCATTAATAAAAATCTACTTCTTCTGTTTCAAAATATTTGAGGTTTTTAAATTTTCTTTTCTAAAAGTAAGTGATGTTTNGTAAGTGATGTTTTTATTTTTCATGTAAAATTTATTAATGTTTTCTGTTTTTTTTTTAACTATTTGTATTTTGTTGACCAAAAAAAAAAAACTATTTGTATTTTGGTTTGTTTATCATTGGTTAGATTGTGTTAGATAAACAATAAATGATGTTTAAAAACCTTAAATATCGAATATTGTAAAACTGCAAATTTTTATACCAAACANAGTAAGTGATGTTTTTTTATTTTTCTATGTAAAATTTATTAATGTTTTCTGTTTTCTTTTTAACTATTTGTATTTTGTTGACCAAAAAAAAAAAACTATTTGTATTTTGGTTTATCATTGGTTAGATTGTGTTAGATAAACAATAAATGATGTTTTTATCTAATACAAAATTTGTAAAAACCTTAAATATCGAATATTGTAAAACTGCAAATTTTTATACCAAACAAATCTTTAATTCCTTTCTTCAAAGATTTGCATTTATCTTTTAAGAAACTTAGAAAGTAATTAAAAGTTTAAAATTGTTTATTAAAAATCACCAAATCCTTTTTTTTAGGCCCCATGGCTCCTACATATAAAATCGAGCTGGGCCCTGCTAGTAGCCTATAAAAGGATCGAGATGATTAGACGACAGAACTTGTTAGAGCAAAACCCTTAAGTTTCCAAGGAGTTGTTTCGCCTCTTCCTATAAATCCCAAATTCGTTTTAGGGTTTTTTTTTCTTTTTCAGCCGGCCATGTCTTATTCAGATGATGACGTAATTGATCATATATCATCAGGGGAGGATAATTATGCTTACAGTGATGATGGTGGAGACTCCGATTTAGGATTCGCCGAGGAAGACATATATAATCGATCTCATAAAAGTTACGTAGTTCTCAAGGAAGAAGACATTCGCAAGCACCAACGAGACGAAATCGAACGAGTTTCCACGGCTCTCTCCATAAGCCAAGTCGAAGCGATCGCTCTGCTTCTTCACTATCGTTGGAGTGTTAGTAAAGTCGAAGATGAATGGTTTACGGATGAAGAGAGAGTCCGTAACATCGTTGGAATACTGAAGGAGCCTGTCGTTGATCTTAGTGGCGGAAAGCTAAATATCGAATGTGGAGTTTGCTTTGAATCGTACACTGAGAATGAGATCGCAGCAGTTTCTTGTGGTCATCCTTATTGCAAAACTTGTTGGACTGGTTATATATCTACAAAAATCAACGACGGTTTGGGATGTTTAAGGGTTAAATGTCCTGAGCCTTCTTGTTCGGCTGTGGTTGGTCAAGATATGATCGATAAGGTTAGTAAGGAAGAAGAAAAGGAGAAGTATTATAGATATTTATATAGGTCTTACGTCGAAGAAGACGGGAAGAAGATTAAATGGTGTCCATCACCTGGATGCGAATACGCGGTTGATTTTGGTGATGGGAGTGGAAGTGGAAGTAGTAGTAGTTATGATATTTATTGTTTGTGTTCGAATAGCTTTTGCTGGAATTGCAGTGAAGACGCTCACAGTCCTGTGGATTGCGACACGGTGTCAAAATGGATATTCAAGAACCAGGATGAGTCTGCGAACAAGAATTGGATCCTTGCGAATTCTAAGCCTTGTCCTAAATGCAAGCGTCCGATCGAGAAGAATAATGGATGTAACCATATGACATGTTCATCTCCATGTAAACATGAGTTTTGTTGGGAGTGTATGGGTCCATGGACAAATCACATGGCTTGCAACAAGTTTGTTGATGACACTGAAAGTGAAAATAAGAGAGTATTGCTTAACTATGCGATCGCTAGATACACGCATTATTATGTAAAATGGGCAAGCAATCAATCGTCAAGGCTAACGGCTATGAGAGATCTGGAGAAATTGCAATCGGTGCAGCTTAAGGAGCTTAGTTACAAACAAGGCACACCAGAAACTCAGCTCGAATTTACCGTAGAGGCATGGGTTCAGGTTAGTAAAAGTATTTAAATGTATTCTCTTATTGGTAACGACCCGAAACCGTAAAAAAATAAAATAAAAAAAAGGTATGTGGAGTATAACAACAACAGAACAGAATGTAGGAATCACTACATGGTAGAACAATCTCAATGATGTTTTCATGACTAAACTTATATATCATTAATCTTGAATCTATGAATATATAGATAAGTAAAAAGTGTTGTAGGTAAAAACTTTTTGGAATGGCGAAATCATTCCACAATTATGCGAATTACCAATGAGACTCACGTTTGAGTTTTGTTAAATATGAAGAATTATTGACATGTAACTGATTTTACTGTTGCAGATCATTGAATGTAGGAGGGTTTTGAAATGGACATATGCATATGGATACTACCTATATGATCGTTCCAAGCGACAATTGTTCGAGTATTTGCAAGGTCAGTATTTTCGATACGGAACACTTATAATTTGTGTGTGATCGTAATTAATTTGTCCATTATAGCTAATTAAACATTTTTGTGTCGTCAGGGGAGGCTGAAACTGGTTTGGAGAGGCTTCATCATTGTGCCGAGGTGGAGTTGAATCATTTTGTCAGTACTAAAACTGAAGATCCATCCCAAAATTTCAATGATTTCCGGAAGAAATTAACTGATTTGACTAAAGTAACCAAAACCTACTTCGAAAATCTGGTGAAAGCTTTGGAGAATGGTCTTGCTGACGTGGAATATAATGAGGGCCAATCAACACAAGAAGCTGAAGACATAAGGTATAATATGAAGCTCCAGAGGGACAACTACAATAAACCCTATGATTATGCGAATTATTACTACTAATTTTGCGATTAAGTAATACCTTTGTTATTTGCAATTTGGATAGTTTGCGAATGTTTTTACTACAATAACCCTTTAATTATTCGAATAATTACTAGAATTCTCGTATAAAGGAATTTCTAAATAGCTACTTGACTTTTGAATTTTGATTACTTGCTCTCGCCTAGTACAATTTTGGTGAACCACAATCAGTTCGTCTTGTCATCAATGCGAGATTTGTTGAGTTTCTCGGATTTTTACATAACTTCTAATTTGTGTACTTCAACATTAGACCATCAATTTTATGCGTGTTGACATTTTCATGGATTGGAACTCCATGATTTCATGGCTCTTGACTAAGTCTCCTGGTTTCTCCACTACGCTGAAACGTATTGCTGCTCAAGCTACAATATACATCATCTGACGCGAACGTAATGACCGACTTCACAACTCGATCTCCTCTACTCATGAAGCT
>OVBW01002486.1:0-11843 GCA_900406355.1 Erysimum pusillum
TCCGACGACGTGACGGCGTAGATCGATTCTCCAGAGCTTGGCCACGTCGTCCACGACAACGAGATCGGAATCGAAGTAGATTACGCGGCGTACGGCGACTGGGAGGAGATCTGCGAGGTAGATCCGAGCGTAGTTCAAAGGTTGATCCAAAGCACGACGAATCGAGGAAGAGATTTTGCTGCGGACGAGGTTAGGGTCAAAATGGTAAATCTGGAAAGTGAGGTAAGGGAAAGTTGAGGAGATTATGCGGCGGAGATCGGCGCTTCGACGGTGAGTTGCGATGAAGTGGAAAACGACGTTTTCAGGACAAGAAGCGTGTTGGAGAACGGAGAAAACTCCGGCGACTGAGCCACGGAGGTAGATTGCGTCGAGAGTCATAGCTATATGGATGATTGAAGGATTGTGTTCGCGATCTGTAGGTGACCATGCCGTTATGGAGCATTCTCGGCCGTTTCGAAACGCCGGAGCTTCTCGAAACACGGGGAGATCAGTGACTGTGATAGTGACGCAGCTAATCGCGATTGGTAATAGTAGAAGTAGACATAAACGCAAACGCAAACGCAAACGCAAACGCAGACGCAGTGATGACATTGTTTCGGCTTGCGTTGTTGTGTTGTGTAGTCTGTAAGTAAGTGGAGACAAGAGAGTGTGAGAGTGAGAAGGGGATTTTTTTTGTGTCGGTGTTAATGGCGGATTAGGGGTAGTTTCGACATTTTAAGACATTCTTTTCGTTAATGCTTAAGTTGTTAATTGTTAATTTGTCGTTACTTGTTATAAAATGTTTTTTTGAAAGTTAGTGAATAGTATAGTAGTATTTTTAAGATATTTTAACAGTGATTATGGGATAAAAGAAAGAAATTTTACAGCGTGATTGAAGAGCGCGTGTAGGCACGCACCAATAATAGACGTGAAGAATCTAACGCTTGATTATTTGTTTTTTACTACAGGAAAACTTCTATCTCAAGAACATTGATATTCATTGCTCCAAATGCATTCATGTACAATTTTCTTATTCTACTCGTACCATTGTTCGTTTTTCTTCAATCTTTCTTTTCGTTACTTATTACCTTATTAGTAGTTACTCCAGTCTACTGGATTTTGTTTTTTACAACATTCTCTATTGGATTTTAAATACGACAAAAGTATATTAGATAAAGGACAAAATTATCTGTTATAGACATTAAAAATAAAGAAAAATAGTACTAGAAGATAGGCTTTATAATTAATTAAGTACAGTTAGATATCACCATTAATGCATTTCTCTCAGCTTACATGCCATGCCATAAATGACAGCAAATCCAATTTGGATATTGCACAACGGTAAAGCCATTTTTATCATAAGTAATTAAGTAATGTCGCTGCAATCATGTATCGCTGTTATTTTTGGGTAAAAAGTTAGGTAATATAGGCTAATAGCAGATGCAGGTTAGGTAAATACATATACTTCGGATATTTATAAGGGATACTGTGACTGTGAGGTGCACCATCAAAAATATCGGTCAGGTAATTTGGGTATTGATAAAGTTACATGTTATATATATATGTGTTTCTTTTTAAATCATTATCCAAAACTCTTGTTATATTAGATAAGGATCATATTTACCTATAGTATAGTATTTCTTGCAACTTTGGATAGTTTCTACTACTTTAAGATAAATTTGAGTAGCGTATTCAGGATAATTTCTGATCCGTATTTATATTCGTTGGAAAAATGATCATCAAGAAACGAAAAATTATTTCTACGAGAAGAACTTTGAATAATTCGGATGTGTATGCTTCAGATTGATAATTCGGTTCAAAATGCACAAATTTAGGTGGTGACCACATGGTCCAACATTTAAGTATCAAACTCTAGTGTAAAATATACTAAAGTAACTAGTTAGTAATATGAAACAAACGTAAAAAATGAAGATTGGATGACAAAATGTAACATACAATAGGATTTCTTGGATATATAAGGGAAACAATCTTCAAAAACTATAAATTATAGCATTTCTTGAATTTTTAAGAGTGACGAAAAAATTTGTAACATTTCTATACGATATATAAGTGACTTTTTCTAAGATGTGCTAAATATCTTTGCAAATTTTTTTTTCCTTTGAAAAAATCACGAGACTACATTGGTCCATGATGAATATGATGCAAAAATAAAGATACAAAGTTGCAAACACAAAATGTTTGGATGTTTTTGCTTTGTAAAAGGCAATTATTCTTCAAAGATTCTTTATTTCTTTTTGTCACTCTTCCCAATTTTCATCTTAACTTAAAACCTTTTCTCATACTGTAATATCATCATGATTTTAGATATCACATGTCTACAGTACTATAACGATACAAATTCTTGCCTTGTCAAAATAGATCTTGAACACATGTTTAATAAGGCTATAACTAAGGCACCTTCCTCATTTTATCCACATAATTGAAATCGAAGTTCAATGAAAATATTTTAACCCATTGTAGTATTGTACCATATACTGCCATTATTATTATAAAAAAAAATCAAATACCCGGCAATGCTGTAGAAAAGGCAGATCCCACCGACACAAAAACACAAATCCGTCTTCAATTATTTTCATATAAAACTAAGCTAGGGACAGACAAAAGTGGATGCCCTATCAATTTTCTGTCTCATTAGCTTTTCACCATATTCAAATTTTAACATTTCCATTATCGCTTACTAACACAAACTTAACAAGGGCTCAGATAGTGGGTATATAATTAGAGATAGAATAGAGTAGAAAGAAAAATAATAATTATAAAGTATGATGAAAGAAAAAGCTTTTATTGTGAATGGTGATTATTAGAAAGATTCAAATGAAAGAAAGTTATATCTTTTTTTTTTCGCCAGTTATATCTTTTAGTAATCTTCGAACCCCTTCGTTAAGTTTGTGTTAGTAAGTCAGATGGAAATATTAAAATTTGAATATGGTGTGTTTGAACCTAAGCACACAAACCACTATTCAGCGAGATTTGTTCCACTCTTAACGAAAGGGGGAAATGACATAACAATTGGAAAAGTATTGTGTTTGAACTTTGAAGTACAATAGATCATTTTATAGTCATAACCAAAAAAAAAAAGATCATTTTATAGTTTTTTGTAATGAATGTCCTTCATCATTTGTGTTATGTATATGTGTTGTCCGGCCCGAAACTTAAATTGAAGGCCAATTGTTTTATGTCTATTTTAGCCCAAATAGATACGAGCCCATTAATTTATAATTCGCTTGGATTCAAATCTTCTGTTGTATCGAACTGACTAGACGAAATCAACCCGTAGAATGAGAATATACAGTAACAGTATACTGTATTCCTAATGTCATTCTTGGACGCGAACGATAAATTATTTGAATCGTGTTCTACGTATGAGATAATATCTGAAGTCAATGAAACAATATATCTTCTACAAATTTGACTGTCTCCTGTCGGGAAAATATTCAGCATTTATATATATCGAGAAGACGAGAACTGTGAATTCGTTTACGAGATTCAATAGTATTAGAAGGACAAATTTCCATGCGAAGATTCTTAAATACAAGAAAAAGAAAAAGAAACTAAACAAAAATAAAAAAAATTTGACGAAATTTGAAAAGTCAAACTAGAGTGTACAAAGTGGCATAATAAAATGAGAATTTTATTTGGGTCGATCGCGAAGTTCCCTGGTATACGTACAAGTCGGTACAACTCATTCTTGCGTGTATTAGGGGTTATGGTTTTATATTAGGGCAATTTCCAAAAATACCACCATTTTTATTTTTTGGACAAAAATACCACCAAAATGAAATAAATGTTTTAATTTTTAAACTTTAAATTCTAAATTCTAAACCCTAAACCCTACCCCAACCCTACCCCATAAATACTAAACCCTAAATTGCAAAATAAGCAACTCAAACCAAATATTTAAAATTCCATGCCTATGAACAATTAGTGGTATTTTTGGAAAGAAAACTTTTTTAGTGGTATTGGAGGGAATTTCTCTTTATATTATATGAACAACATGTCGAAATCTAGTGTTCGTTAGAATCGTACATGCTTATTTTACACTTACAAGAAATTGATTTGATTCTAATATCTATATTAATATGATAGATTGACAGACTCCTGACTGCTGATTGACAAAAAAAAAAAAAAAGACTCCTGACTGGTCTTATAATCTACATCATTTTTATTGCATATATATGTGCATGGAGTTTTTTGAAAAACGAATCCATTGGTAAAAGATACATAAAAAGATTGATCAAAGAATAACATTTTTCTGAAAAAACATAGTTTAGGAATTAGGGCATTCAACATTTATCCAGAATCCTATAGGTTAGAGAAAATATTTGTGATGACCAAATTTGTTTTTTGTTAAACACTTAAGTCTTATATTGTAGTCGTAGATAATAAATTTAAATCCGTGATTGATAATATAATATGTTCTAATAAACAAATGTTATCAGTCAAACAACTTTTTTCTTTTCTTCTTAAGAATAAATTATCTATCTTTCTGTTGGAGCTTTACAGATGTTTAAAGCAGATAAACCTATGAGAATTTTTCAATATATACATATTTATATTTATCCTTAGATGCATTTGTATATTAGTGAACTATCATTGAGAATTGATGGAAGGGGGAAAAAAGTCAAAAAACTATATATGCAAAGCTGGCAGATAGACTTTGATGGATTAGAAGGAGAAGACTTGTATAGAGATTGGTGTTATGTGAGAATTATAAGAAGAGCAAGTGGGTTCTTTTAAGACCAATGACCCATCCTCTTATTTTGTTTCTAATAAGTTGTAGTTGTAAAGAAATTAAAATCACACATAAAACATAGCATTAAAATTATCTTTATCCAAAGTCTGAGTCGTAATCATACTGATATTTGGTATACCAAATAATTAAATAGTAATAGTATATATGATCTAACTCTAATGAGTGATCTTGATTATCATTTTTATATGTAATCTATACCAATATCAACGAATACAGAGTACAGTTCTTTACCAAAGAAAAAATAAGATAAGTAAAACCTAGTTATAATTCTAATATAAAGAAAAAATAACTACTAAAGTATCGAAAATAAAAACAATACATATATATCATAAATAATCCATTGCATCACGATATCTATACTCTTCAACGTCGCTGAAATAATGTTAAGTTATATTATATCGAACCTTCTTTAAGTTATTGACTCATTGTGGTTTTGGATTTATTTGTCAACTCTTTGCTATTTACTTTTCTTTATATCTTAAACCTTTCGGATTGAATTATCGTGGGCATACCACATATAAATACAAAAAACCGCGACTTTACTTTTGACGTCTCCGACCTCTTCTAAGTTTGACTAGTCGGCGATTATAAGGTTATTTAGCTCGAGGCAAAAATAAAAACAAGAGAAAAAGTTATTTGACACTTTGCTCACGACTACATCCACTATATATAAAGTGTTTTGTTTGCTTAATTTTGTATAGATTAGTTTAAGGGCAATTTTTAATATCTTTTCACTTACGAACTATTATTAATATACTACAAAAATTCACATGTATTTAGAACAATAGTACTTTTCTTTTTTAATGAAAGAACAATGGTACATTTACCAACAAAATCTTTTAGAACAGCTACGATATATGGTAATTCTGAAATAAATACGCAACTTTAAACAAGTAGATTTACGTAATTCAGTCGGAGCCAAAACCCTATATTATAAAAATTAATTATTGTCATTTTAACAGCGATTCGTGATGTTGGACTCCGTCAAAGTCACCGGCGTAATCTCTAACATCATATGGTGTCTAAAAATTGTCGGCCCGTGAATATATACGTATATATAGATGTGTGTCTGTCTTAGGAAAATATATACATTGTATTATATATTGTAATTAAAATCAACATTTGTGTTATGCGTCAACAAACGATGCTGAAAATATTATTGTTTGACTTTTTATAATATCCATGCAATAATTGGCTTTTGTGTTGCAGAAAAACAAAAAAAAAGAAAGAAAACCCATCTTAATTTGACGGTGAAATAGAGTAAAAGTTACTTAATTTTATTGTAACTCCAACTCCAAGTAGCCTGATTTATATGTAAATAGTATACTTCATACAGCTCTTTTTTTTAATTGCATGATCATAATACAAGTATTATTATAAACATTGTGTGTATAACTATGTATACATTGTTAAAAAAAAAAAAAAAAAAAAAAAAAAAAAAAAAAAAAAAAAAANCAGACAAAAACCTCCAAAATAAATCTACAAATTTTACGTAAATATATATATATATAATTATAATTAATATAATTCTAGTTTTTGACTAAAAATAATAATTAATTGAAGTCGCCGAGCCATTGACGGCTTATTTTAATTCTTGTTACGTTATAGTCAACATATTTTTGTTTTATCATTCTCTTTTGTTGACTTAGTCGCATTTTTTCATGGGTTTCATGTTGGCACCGTGAGCTCTATTAAGTCATTTAATTATAAATTATACAATACATTTAAGTATTTAACTGACTTAAAACAAGTTCCAGACACCAGTAGATGCGGTGATTTTACACAATTATAAGATTTGGCTCAGCCGGTTTACACTGGTAAGTCCCGCAACCCAATTACCAAATCAGGACATGCCCGGTTTAGCTCCTAAGGGCAATAACGTCTTTAAGTGTCTATCGTCCCATTTGTTTGATTCACCTTCTCACCCAATGGGACTAGTTGTGCACACAGAGATTGTAGTCCCACACCTTTCTCTTTATTTAAATTTAAAGTTAAGTCAACAAAATCAACTTCGAGTTAACATGAGAAAGAAACTATTAATGTTTTTTTTCCTATTGAAAATTGTCTGTTGAAATTATTATGCGTGAAGATATATATTATCAAATAATGAAAATTAGAAATTGCATGTGAACTTCACAGAAACTGTTATTTGCTGATCACGAATTTTCTTATACGCCAATGTTTTTCAATTGCCACATAATTAAAGTCTAAACACGATCAATTGGTGTATTAAGTTAGTCGTAGGAGATTGCATTATATAACTTGGTCGTGTTAGGCTCTAATTGGCGTGGTTTACGTGTGAACAAAAACAGACAACTTGACGAATCAAAACGCATAAAACGCGTGGCATCTGCGTGGCAGAAAG
Organism: Erysimum pusillum; assembly: GCA_900406355.1. Lineage (NCBI taxonomy): Eukaryota > Viridiplantae > Streptophyta > Magnoliopsida > Brassicales > Brassicaceae > Erysimum > Erysimum pusillum. The sequence continues at coordinate 7,119 of OVBW01002486.1, forward strand.
TTTCTATTGCTCCAAAAAAACATTTTTTATTCTCTTAAAGAAATAAATTCGATTGTTCCTTTTTTACTTTATTTTCAGTATCGTGAAACAAAAAAAAATAAAGATAAATCTCTGATCTTTTCTCCCAGAAAAATTAGACTGAATTCGAATCAAATAAGCTTTATTTAATAATTTACTTTTATAATGATTACATACAATACACCTGCTGCTGCCACGCCTTTTGTTCGATAAAAAAGATCTTTTCAACTATCCCAAATATCTAATAATTCTAAAAAATCCATTTTCTGTACCAACAAATAATATCTAATAATAATGCGTTTTGGGCCGCCACTTGTGCCCGAGACGTTGAAACCAAGGAAAATATGTGTGGTGCAGCTAAATTCCAAATATATATTTATGGGTTTATTTGTCTTAGTTCTGTATAGAACGTATTACCGTGGTCATTTTCATAGTTTTGTTTTTATACTACTGTTGTAGAAAAAAATCTTTTGGGGCATATCGTTTTAATCTTTTGTCATCGTTAACTATAACTAGAATCTTGATTTGAACCTACACTAATTCTTAAGCTTAGTTGTAGACTTGTAGTTTAAGACTTTAAGTAGTGTATCCATTAGGTCTCGATCTATAAAGGCAAACTAACGAACTACAATCGTTAATGAAAATGAGTAATTGATGTTTTGATGCCTTTTTTTATTGATGTTTTGATGTCAATACTAGTACATACCACTATTTTTTTTTTTTATAAAGAACATACCACTAATTTAAAAAAAAAAAAAAAATTCACTCATATCGGGCGATAGCATTAGTTAATCAGTAGATTTTTCATGTAGCTTCGCAAGAAAATTTTGAGATATGGGTACAAGACCCTTCACAGGTAATTGTTCGCAAGTTTTTCACACATATATATATATATATTTTTAATTTATTTAAAGTACTATGGTTACGTAGATAAAAATCATCATTATCGGCATCTGATTTGTATAAGATAACACAACTTTTTTGCATTCTCTAACCCGAGAACTTATCGAGTTATCTCAAACGTCACGAAAGAAAAAGGACAATGAACATAACACATATAATATATATTATCCAATTTAGACATTATTTTAATCGAGTAACTAAATCCGTTCATGTGACGAGATCGACCCTTATAAGCACGAGAGATTCGAATTTGTCACGAATCATTATCTGTCTGCAATTGTTTTTTTAGCAATATGCGACTATCTTATAAGTGCCATACATCTCTCACCTTTTTATTTTTATTTTTCAAAATATCCTAATCTTTGCTATTAAAAATAAATATACTTCTAATCTTTGTGTGTGTGTGACTGTTGAACTGATGAACACTCAGACAAAAAAAGAGTTGTAATTGCAACCGTTGAAATTAATGTTTTATAAGCAACAAACTTTGGTACGTACCTTCAGTTGTTAGAATGGAACGAATCACAACACTATTCACACACTTAAAACATTTCCTTTTCTACACAATATTTCTCTAATTAATGTATACCTAACCACAGCTGCTGAGCATAACCACAACTTCTTGTAAATTTATCACAAGTTACTTGCACATATATCGATATGTCCACATAAAAACATTTGAATGTTAGGAAATATCATGGTAGTATTTCAATGTCAATTTGACAGTATCGCTATCAACCAATGTGTATCAATATTATTATGACATGTCAATTTTGTTCAGTTCCTAATTCCAACGGTGTCGGCCAAATAATACCTGAACCGGCTTGGGTTTGAAAAACAATGAATTAACAATTTAATGAATTAATTATGTGATTTATTACGTGGCATATCGTTGGTAGATGGGGATTGAGATGGCGCAGCCATGGCCCATGAGCGATCTTAAGTCATTCTAATTAAACTATAATTAGTATATTAGTTAATCTCCAACCGAAAGCGAGCGTTCTATGTGGCATCAAACATAGATTATTTATTTTCATATATCCCCTAACGATAATCGCGATGGCTATAAACTAATCTAAAAATTTAAAAATAACGTTTTGATGATTCGACGATTTACTTTTCTATAACCAAAAAGAATGTTCCTAAACACATCACCAACGAAAAGTTACATACTAAGTTGACTACTCTTGTAAGATTATGATGTGGAAATCATAATGAAGATAATATATAAAGAGCCATAATTGTTAACCGATAAACACTTGACATCATCGAAAGTTTGGTTAGTGGAATAATCAAAGATTAGATGGTAACCATCGAATTTTCACGTTCTCTATTATTGTCACTCACTACTGTAATTCATGACAAGACGATAATTTATAAACTTATCAACTACATTGTCGATCACTCAATAATGTATTTTATTTTCTTTTAAACGACAATCTATAACTCATAACAACGATCCATTTATATATGGTAGAAAATTATGATTGGAACTTTATATGCCATCACTTCTCTTATTTTTGAGATATGATGATTGTAATTAATAATTATTACGTAATTAACTAACTACTAAACCATCAACGCAATCCAAATATAAAAAATATCAATAGCTAATCCAATTGCGGAAAGTCAATGGTGTAAGCAGATCCATAAAAAATGTTTCCAATTCAATTTAGACTTTAATTTCTTTTCATTTTTTCTTCATTTTCGCTGATTTTATATTCGTTTAATATCAAGCGAGACTACGTGATCCATTCTTTGGTTTACATGCATATATGAAAAAAAAATAACAGAATCTATTGGTCAGAGACTTTTCCGCCTAATTTTCTCTGGACATCGGTTTATTGCATCCGAAGAGATAGAAACTTATCAGCCATGATTCTCCGATTATAATTCTGCTTTTGCTAATTTAACTCTATCCATCGCAGTTTTTTTCTAAGCCTCATTTTGATTTGAAAATAAAAACTATTTCTGTAACGTTTTGTATGTTCTATATTTTGAAACTGAGAAAAACAAATCGGTGCCACAAGGTAAATCTGAAATTTCCAATATATATTAATGAGTTTAAGACTTTTCAGTGGGTATATTTTAGTTTTATGGGGGTGCTGTTAACTGTTTAAGAGAATAGTACTCAGTACGTATCAAAGGCATTAAAGTAGTTTCAAAAACACGTTTTTCTCGAGGCTCCGTGTAATACTAAACCAGGACTCTTGTCTTGTTTCCTGAGTTCAAAAAATAAATAATTCAAGACAGCTCAAGAAATTGAAAAGTTGAGTTGGATACAGGTAGGAATCCGAATAAATAATTAGCTTTGAAATGCATGAGCAAGATTTAGAAACTAATTATTAATATTAAAGTTATGACTCCAGCAAACAAAATAAGAGGTATATTACCCTTTCCTTCAGCTAGGATGTAGCGTTATCATTTTATTTTGTAGTGAATTTTAAATTATTTATCAAATTGTAATTTTAGTTGGCCTAAGAATTTGAAATATATACTAATTATATTTATATGTCATTCATAAAAGCTCACAAACACTATAAGAGAGTAAAATGTTAATTTATTGCTTAAACAGTACATGAAAGATTATTTTTCATCACATCCAATGTGAAAGCTATGAAGTTAATAATATCCCAACGCATTATAATTTAATTGTAAGACAAGTTCATTTTTTTGGGGGTTAATAAACAAAAAAAATTCTCAAAATCCGTTTTTGTTATTAGTCGATATATCGTGTGCTACGTTGACAAAATAGGGACTGATGGAAAATTATTTACCGACAAAAAAAAAAAATTCAAAAATATCAACGAATTGACAAGCTAAATAAGTTAAAGGACCAAGTTGAGGAAATATGGGGTCCACCTGGACCAATAACAACTCGTCCGTACTAATAATATCTATTTATACCTATGTTTGTTGTTTCATTTTTTTTTAGCATCATAAATCAGATACTTTTCCTTTTACCACTGTTATCTATTTTGTTTCTCTATAAATCACAAATATCCAAGGTTTTCTATCTTCTTTTTCTCAAAAAAATATAATAAAATACTGTCGCTCTTTTTTCTTATAACAGGACAACATTTACCATCTTTGTAATATTTAACCATATGCAATCATATAAACTCCAAACAAAGATTTACAGAACACGAAGAAACTAAAATAATTAACTTTATCATGACATAAGAAACTGAAATATATAAAAGAATGAAATCGTGCTGGTGAAAATTTCTCTTTAGTATTAACTCAGGTTATACTCTTTTGATAAATCGTCCATCACTTTCAATTTTTCAAATCAAGCTAGAGCTTAATACTTTGAATCATAACAAGAAACATCGATGAGTCCAACCTCTCTTAGGGAGACAAATTCGATAAGATAAGTGAGCAACAATTGCCACGTGACATCATACTCAAAATCTTCTATGAAAAGTTTCATATGTTTTTTTGGTCAAATATCTATTTATAACTATATTTAATTTTCTAAGACTGATCGAATTGAAAAATTGAGTAGACTATAACTTTCTATTAGTATTATGTTATCTATGGATCGATGCAGTCTAAAATTTTCATCGTTCCAACTTGAAATTGATAAGAAAAAGATTATTTAGGTGTCAATTTAAATGGTTGATTAATTCATAAATATCTATTAATTATTTATATATATATATATACCTCTTATAAAAATATATATATATATTAAAAAATTTAGGAAAAAAATACTAAAACTAATTAGTGCCTAGAGACTGTATAAGAACGCCAGATTAACCTAAAAACCAAATCCTAAAAGTAATTGGTGACATCGATATC
>OVBW01002489.1:0-11841 GCA_900406355.1 Erysimum pusillum
AACTACACACCTTAGATACCAAATGCTGTAATAACTTCTTTGTGGCTTTTGAAAACGTAGAAGCAGTTCTTACCATTCATTTCCTGAACTAGTTCCCTAAACTTGTAATATCTCTGTTTGCAGAATCTTGATTCCTAATCTTCAAACTTCTTGTTATACATTTTGTGTCTGATGTGAGTATTCGATACAAATGAGAACAGGTCCTTGCAAGTGATTCTTGCCTAAGAATGCTCTAGTTAGTAACATTTTTCAGGAGGATTTGTGTGGGTGATAATAGTTGGAAGCTAAACTAGTCTAACCTTTTTTTTGCTGTTTTAAGACCACAAGAAGGAGAAATCTCTCTGGCAACTTGCACAGAACNGTCTTGGAGATGAGATCATTGGCACATTCGTCCTTGTATACAGTCTTCTCAGCAACTGACGCCAAGAGAAATGCTCGTGACTCTCATGTCCCCGTAAGTTACCAGTCCATAGCTCTAGTCGATGTAACATTGGTGCTAATAGCTTCTAAAAACAATTGAAAGGAGTGGACTTTTTAGCAGCCTTAAGTATGCTATAAAGACTGATACTCATGGTTCCACATTGAACTTGTTGCTTATCGACTTGAGTTTTGTAACAATTGTGCAGATTCTTGCACCACTCCCAATCGGGTTTGCAGTTTTCTTGGTTCACTTAGCTCGTATGTTGCTCAGGCTGATGCCTATGAGTATATGGTTGAGTTGAATGGTCTAGGGATTTAATCTGTTTTACTTTTCTTGCCTTGTATGCAGTGGCCAGTAAGAGTTGCTAAATCTAATTTGATTAGGGTCATCTCACATTATACATGACAGTACTGTCTATATTTAATTGAACATCTTCTCTTAGGTACTGTACTAGAGTTCTTAAATCACATATTGGTCATGACTTCAAAACACTGATCTGTTCTCTGATCTTGATGATTTATTTTTGTGGTTGTAGTTGACAGAGGACAGTGATTGATGATTCTTTGACAGCAAGTTCCAAAGTCGTTTCAAAATCATCCATGCACAGACACAGGCAAAGACACCACCAGAGACCTCTGTATCACAATTAGGTTTATTATGTTTAGAAACTTTAAGACAATTTTTTGTTTATTTTCATGTGTAAGACTATTTTGTTGGTAATCAAAATAATTTCTATTTTCATTATAAAATTTTATTTTCGATTTAGAGTTTATTTTATTTATAAAAATATACTGTATTTATAATTTGTTGTTTTAAGTGTCGAACACTTTGTGTTTTCTTTTATTACATGCACTTACTTTGTTTTCTCATGTTACTAATTATATGTTATCTCTTGGCAAAAATATATTAAACACAATTTTAATTGGAAAAAATTGAATTAATTATTTTAAGGCATGTACTTTAGGTTTGAAGTTTTAAAGATTTTAAAGATTTTTTTAATGATATTCGAATTTTGGAAAATAAAATTAAAAAAAAAAAATATATAAACAAATATAACCAAATAGCTCAAAAAACCATAAATATTTAATTATAATATTAATAATTATATAAATAATAACAAAGCTATAAATTTAAAGAGTTTAGGGTTTAGGGTTTAGTGTTTAAAATGTATGGATTAGGTTTTTCAATTATATTTGTTTCAAATAGTAATAATTAATTATAACAAATAATAACATCAGTAATATTCATTTTTAAAAATAGTTTAGGGTTTAGGGTTTAGGGTTTTAAATAGTAGCTAATATTAATGATATAAAGTATACTATTATAACATAAATGAATTCTATCATTTTGTTAACTATAACATCATTAATGTGTTTCAACAATATGATTTACACAATAAGAAGATTAGTGTACATGTATTCTAAGGCTTTCATATGTGTTACCATCACATTTCTAAAAACTTTGCAAACTGTTTTTTTTTTTAATTGCGAAAAAAATATATAATCATGTAAATCACTCATAAACATATTAATTCATCAATATATAATTTTTAAAAAATTATATAAATAGTAAAAACACATTTTTATGTCTATAAACAAAATAAGCCAATCATAATGTTTCACTCGGATTGCTGATGTGGCGAGATCTCAGCCATTCAAAGGCTTTGGCGGCTGCATGTTTAAGGATATCTCATCCGTTCATCCCCCATCAAAGGCTTTTTTCTTTTTTCTTTTTTTTCGACACAAAGGCTTTTTTCTTGTTGGTTAAAACTTCGCCTTTTTCATCTTCTCTTCGTATCCTTCAAGTCTTCAACTCTTACATTCTTATGAGAAAACCAAACGTTTGCTTACAGTTTCTTCACATGTGGCTCACGGTTGCTACTTTTATTGATTCCGAGCTGTTAGAGTACGGTGGCTCAAGGCGGATTTCAATTGTGTATTTGGGTTTTACATGTCCGGTCATCTCCGTGATAGATATCTAGCGGCAGATCTCGCATCTGAGGGTGGTGACAACGAGAACAATTCTCCGGTTGCGTCGGTTAGGCTTTTAGGGTTAAATCCGGTGTCTTAGATTTGTGCTTGACTTTTAGATCTATATCTCTGATCTCTTCCTGCTTCGATAATTCGTTCTAGGAGTCACGGATTTGGAATTTTGATTTGCTTGATTGATTCACACTGGAGCTAGTTCAATCTGTCCTTCTGAAATTTTGAGGATTTGGGGGTTTAGGCTTTTTCTAGTCTTTGAGCTTGATTTGTGTGAATTCACTGAAAAGTCTTTTATTGTTTCAAGTATAAATTTGGTCTTTTATCATTTCACGTGTCTTTCATGGACTCTAAAACTGAAATTTTCCATTTGCTTTCATATTGAATCTTCTTGTTGCTGCATCTTCTGTTAGTGTGTAAGCTGATGTTCTTCTCTTTGTTTGGTTTATAGTTAGTTTTCGTTTTGGTTTCTTTTATTGACTCTAAGACTGAATTTGGCTCCTTTAAACAACCTGACAGAGTCAAAATGAATGGTTGCTGATAGCAGATGTTACTCAATTGTGTTGGCTACTTTCCTATAAGATCAGCCACAGAGAGCTGGTAGAAATGGCAGAGCACCGGAAGGAATTGGAGAAGATGACAAAACCCGTTCTTGATACTCTAAGAAGCTACCAGGACTTATAAGAAAAGACTCAGGCTTTTCACGAGTCATCCTCACAGCTAAACACCACGACGGATTCTGTCTCTGGCCTAGTGAATTCACTGATTACTCCGTCAAATCAAGCTCATGGAGAAACAGAACCGGCGATGTAGTGAAGGAACTAGCTGCTGCGACGGCGAAATATGGAATTGGAATTGGTCTTTATCTATCTCCATGGGATCGACATGATCAGAGCTATGGCAAGACATTGGAGTATAACGAGTTTTATATGAGTCAAATGACTGAGTTACCAACAAAGTAAGCTCCTTTAACTCATATCAGTCAAATGGGTTTGTGATTCCAATTCCAAATTTTGAATCTTTATTTTTAGGTATGGAGAGATTAAAGAAGTTTGGTTAGATGGTGCAAGGATTAAGACCGTAGAAGAAGAGTTGCAGCAAGTTGGAGGAAACAATCTCAGCCTCCTGATAAGCTCATTTGCTTGTGTCTCTCTTAGTTAAATATGTCTTGGAGAGGTAATGAAAGAATCCATTTGCTTGTGTCTCTCTTAGTTAAATATGTCTGTCTACTTATGTTATTTTGGTTTCTTGATTTCAGGTTGTTCAATAAAAAAACAACTTCTTGCTTGTGTTTGACAACTGTCAAGAACAAAGACAATCTTGAGTTCAGCAAGATCCTTGAGGCATGGCAATTTTTATTGGTCTCTGCATATGCGTTATGACTCTATGAAGGAATAGAGAGTTCACACAAAGTCAAAAGGCTCTAAGGTGATCTGCTGATGGACTGGCGTTGGCTGTTAAATGGTATGAGTTGGAGATCTACTTGAGCTGCTTCGGTTTCTTTATGACTTGGTTTGGTGAAGAAATGTATTTGCCTTCTTTTTCTTTATGACTTGGTTGGTAATTCAAACATTTGTATCTTTTGGATATTTGATAGAATGATTTTAATGTAAAATGTATGTTTTATAAAAATTTAATGTAATATTAATTTTATTTATGAATCAATTTGCAATTTATATTTTATGCAATATAGGTTTCAAATAATTGAAATATAGCATATAATAATATAATAATATACATTACAGCAGCATTAAAAAACTATCACGAAACAATATCCACCAGCATATATAATGTGTTATCCATTAAATATTTCATAGCTCAAAGCAATTGCTATATAAACAAACATAACAGCAAAAACAAAGCGCTAGTTAAAAGTATTAAGTAGCGAATTTTTAGCGCTATAATAGGTCAATTTACCATAGCGCGTAAAAACTGCTACGGTAGAGGGGGGGTCTACCGTAGCTCCTCATTATACAGCGTTTGTCGTTTCGCTGCGAAAACCCTTTAGTAGCAGATTATGCGTGCTACCGATGTTAATATTTCTTGTAGTGCGGAACAAGTTAAAACGTCCTGCGTTTTATCAAGGTTTATTTCATTTCTTCAAGGCTGCCTCGGAGCAGCGTATTCACTAGAACTCCTTTACCATCCAGAGGATTCATCGTGGTCTTGACATGATGAGGCGCCATCTTAGTCGTAAGATTGAAGGCACTTTTGATGAAGATTGGAGTGAGTTGAGTCTGCGTGAGGGGAGGGTCAAGGAAGCGGATATGCTAAATGTTGTCTCGACTATTAGCAAAGAGAAAAGGGCTTTGCCTAGTGTTGAGGTTCACCGCAAAGCTATCCTTGTTAATGACGGTTCTCCCGAAGCCATCAGAGTCTTCTGACGTCCCCCTTCTCCTCCGAGACCGGATGTCGTTGCGGGTGATGACTTTGGTGCCACCCTTGCTTCTCTTCCCAAGAGAACTTCAGAGAAAAGGACCTCGGATTTGGTTGCAGATTCCTCAGCGGGTTCCTCTCAACGTTCGAAAAGAACTCGCCCTGAAGTACCTTTGCCGCCGGCTCCGGTCCCCCCAGCTCTTGACGGTCTGAACGCAGCTGATTCTGATGAAGATCAGCAGGCAACTCGTCCCGAGGTATCGTTACCTCTCGAGCTGATCATGCACACTTCTGATGACTTGTCTCGAGCTGATTCTGGTGGTACATTGGTTCCCACTTCGGAGGCAGGGCCTCGTGTTGAAAGGGACTCTGGATCTCAAGGTAATCAAGGTTCAAGGTCAAGTAGGCCACCTCGCCGTGGTCCCGTTTTTACAGGTAAGTTTTATCAAACCTTTCTATTAGTTTTTCCTTTTTGGATGAAATTTATTAACGAATCCTTTGTTCAGCTCGCGAGCATGCTGCAAATGTTTTCAAACATCTCAGAACTCAAGAGGGTGACCCTATTCCTCAACTTGAGAGCTGGAGTCCCAAAATTGGTGACATATACTCCTACTATGCGTATCATGCAGCTCAGGTTTGTTTCTTTTAGCTCCTGACTTTTTTTTTTTTTTTTTTTTAAACTTGACACTGCCGATTTCATCCTTTCAACTTTTTGTTTTTTAGTGTGCTGGCTATTTCACCAGTTTAGTTAATTGTTACGAGACTCGTGTTGTCCCCAATGCTGCTGCTGGAACAATCTGGGAAGGAACTCAAAGAGGCGCTGGTTCATTCGGAAGCCCGAGCCAGCTCCATCGAACCCCTGAAGCAAGAGCTCGAGGGAGCGAAGAAGTTAAAGGAAACTCTGGAGCAGAAGCTTCAATGCTGGGTTGCCGAGGCCAATTCTGCCAAGGAAGCATGTAAAGTCAAAGACGCCGAGCTCCAAAGTCTTCAGGCCAAACTCAAAGAACAAGAACTTAGGAACGAGGCCTTAACTAAACTTCGTGATAATGATTTGAGAGTTTCCGTACACTCAGCCTAGAAGACTGTGAAGACCTGTGGTCAGATCCTCTTTGATGATATCTCTGAGTACTTTCGTCATGCCAAAGCGAGAAAGAGGGCCGAGTCTGAATAGGTGGAGATTAACANTCTTAATTCTAGATCCAACGCTTGTTGATCTAGTGCATTCCGACTGCGTCAGATTAACAGCAATAAACTGCTTCTCGTTCAAATTGCTGAAGGCAAATCTGCTGGTGATGAACTTGATGTACTAGATGACGAGCTGAAAAGGACAAATGAGAAACTCTCCTCTCTCCCTCCTGCTGATTTTGACCTCCAGAAGTACGCTGAACACTTTGTCGATTCACCTCCCATCGATGAATCTGGTCTATCTTTGATGTGTGAGGAAAATCTCATGGAGGAAAATGATGAATCCTCTGAGAGGATCAACCCTAATCCTGCTTCAACTTCAACTATTCTAGAGGTGAACTTTATAATTCCTCCGGCTATCTATCAATTTGGTTCTAATTTCTGTTTACTTGGTTATAAACAGGTGTCCGAGCTTCAAACTCCTGATGTTTCTGAGGCGAATGTTCAACACGTCGGTTAGGAAGTTCCCCCACAGGTTTCCGAGAAGAACCCTGCCGAGGTAATTAGTTCGGATTTCGAGGACTTGACTCCCGAAACCCACTAATTTTTGCGGTTGTATCCGCTTTTTTAGGGGAATGTCCCTTAATTTCTAAGACTTGGTTTATTATTCGCTTTGCTGCCCATGGGGACATTAAAGTTTTACATTGCCTGAGGAGGCTTTTAAACCTTGAATTTATTCGACCTTTCAGGTTTGCAAGGCCTTTTTATTCGATTCAAAGGTTTTTGGTTGTTTGCTGAAAAATGTTAGGGTTGATCAGGCCCTTAGGTCTTTTATAAAATACACATCTTTTCGACCCTATTTGTTGTCAAACCTCTCCGTGGTATAATGTTTTATTCATTCCAAATTTACATTGTAGAAAGGTATTTTAAGTCTCCCATTTCTTGGGTTCAGGCTCCAAGCTCAGTGAACTCGGGGCTCAAACTCTTGACATATTTCTTTAAATTCCGACGAACTCGAGCTCCCTTATGTCGCTTATATTGTGAAGCCCAACTTTTCCTTTTGGGCTCGGGATTGTGTCCCTGACAGGCCCACTTGCTGCAATTAAATTTTGATTTTGAAATTGACTTGAAGCTTGAGTTTCCCTAGACCCTCTATGTCTTTAGGTAGAGTGGCTTAATTGCCTTCTTTATTACACTCTTTCACGGCCTAGCTTAATTGAAAACTGGGCTGTCATGATTTCCTTTTTATACTGAGAAGAAAAAGATACGAAATCTTTTAAATTTCTATATGTCTTTCGTCCTCTTTCTCTCTGCACATATCTCCTTCTCAGTGATCATGTTTTCTTCCTCCTCTAGCGATGATAGTGCCGTCTCGGCTCCTCGTGATGGTACCAGGCCACCCGTTCAAGGTCGTCTTCCGTTTCCCTGTCTTCCGACAAGATCCAGGGATGTAGCCGGTAAGGTTATTCCTCTGGGCATTCAATACCCTGACATGGAGATTCCTGATTGCGTTTACGAATGGTCTTCCGTTCAAGATTACATGCTTGATGTTTCTTTCCATCTTTTGCCATAACTTTTCTGTTTAGTGATGCCTTACGATCAAAAATCCTAGTTTAGATCTTTTAGGGTTTCCAGAATATTAGACTCTGACTTCTGACTTCAAACTTCATACTTTTTCTTTGATTAAATTGTTGAAAAGCATGATCATCTTGTTACCAAACGTTCCCGCCTAGTAGCTGAAAAGAATAAGCTGCAGGCTAAGATTCTAGATTATGAGAGAAGGATCAGGAGGCTGGAAACATATCCAATTAACAAGCGTCAAAACTTTGAGTCCATAATGCCCATCCCGGATATCTTCCGAGAGTGGATGAGGAGCGGTGAGAAGGCTTCTGAAGTTCATCGTCGGCAAGCTAGAGCCACTTAAAGATCAAGAACTGTAGTTGATGATGGAGCGACTCGCGATATCCCTGTTGATCACCCGGTTGAGGCTCGTCGGAACATCACCGCTACTAGGCGTAAATGCGCTACCCCTGGTCCGAGTGCTGCTGAGGCTGGCCCCTCGTCTTCCGAGGCCAAGCGAGCTGCCAAACACCCCGTTGATGGGCCTTCCTTCTAACTCCTCTTTATGATCCTGTTGTGGGTCCAAGGCTGCTTTTGTCTTGTTTAAAACTTATGCGTTTAATGGGCCTGAGGCCTTTTTTCTTTTTGAACAATGGATCCTTTTGTGAATCCAAAGATTTGATTTCTTAATTTGCTGATCGGATATTCTCCTTATTTCCTTTGCTGATCATTAACTTTTATCGCACTTAATCCTGACGATCATGATTTGCTCCGTAACTCGAGAGATAACTTTTTTATTCGGGTAATATTCAGAATATGTTAAATAGGTTCAATGGTGTAGCCCTTTTCTTTCCAACACAAAAAATGGGTAAGAGATCAAACTCCAAATGTTGCAGATCGAAACATTCTGGAAACAAGTGTCTAGGTCCTCGGGATAAGGATGAGGAAAGCTCCTTTCGTGAAGAGCTTTTCTGTTCCAACCCAGGGGCAGGTAAATGTCGTCTTTGTCTTGGTACTGGTATGCAGATCCCTCGTGGCATGCTCAAGCAACTTTCTCCTGGCCATTACATCTCTGCGCATGGCTACCTCGAGAAGGTTTGTTTCCCTAGTTATATCTCATTAGTTGTGTCTGAAGGAAATCTTTGTCAATTTGCAGCTTGTTAACAAATACAAGGGTCTCCGAAGTGAAAGGGAGTTCTCCAAAGAAAAGTGTTTCAATTGGAAAAAAGAATGCTCGAGATCTCGGAAGATCTGTGTGCTCTTGAGGCGCATCCCGAGCACTGGATTGACCTAGGCTTCGATCAATTCTTTGGCGGAATCCCTTTTTCATATTACAAAATTCTAAGCATAAAACTTTTTTCAAGTTCAAGATGTTTCAGGGTCGTGGGACGTCCGTCCCATCATGTTCCTTTAGGCGATAAACACCATTGCAGACTACTTCGGAGACTTCATAAGGCCCCTCCCAATTTATTCTGAGTTTTCCAGCGCCATCCTCCTTCTTGTTCTGAAAAAACCCGACGAAGAACGAAATCACCAACATTCAACAGTCGATTTTTAACTTTAGAGTAATAATACCGAGCTACTGTTCGTTGATAATTTTGTAAGTGAATTAATGTTCGATCTCATTGTTCCTCAATTGTATCCAAAGTATCCTCGAGAATCTGGTTGTTTGTCCCAACATGTTGGGGTAGTTCGGTTCGACGAAGTCCGGGCATCTCGTTTTCGGATGGTACGACTGCTTCCATACCATACACTAGAGAAAATGGAGTTTCACCAGTAGCTCGGTGTGGTGTCGTCCGATATGCCCATAATACTGGTTGCAACTCATCATACCAGCCTCCCTTATAAGCTGTCAAACGTTTTTTCAAGTTTGACAAAATCGTTCTGTTGGTCGCTTCAGCTTGACCATTTTCTTTTGGATATCGAGGTGTCGAATAGCTAAATTTAATCTTCTAAGAAGAGCAAAAATCCTCGAAATCCACCGAGATGAATTGCAAACCATTATCAGTTACGATCTCAAATGGTATACCATGACAGCAAATGATATTTTTCCAGAGAAAAGTTTTAACCTGGGAATCCTTTATCACAATGTAGGCCTCAGTTTCCACCCATTTAGAAAAATAATCGGTGAGAACAAGTAGAAATTGAACTCCTCTAGTAGACTGGTGAAGTGGCCCGATGATATCTATCGACCAACGCATAAATGGATAAGGTGCTGTTATTGAAGATAAGAGCTCTGAAGGCTAATGTAATAATGGTGCATGCTGTTGACATTTTTTGCACCGTCGGGCGTACTTCTCGCAATCTGTAATCATGGTTGGTCAATAGTAACCTTAACGTTTAATCTTAAACACCATTGTTCGGCCGGCCGAATGACTTCCACAGAGTCCCTCGTGAGTTTCTCCAATGACGACAAACGTCTCTTCCCCATGAATACATAACAAGTATGGATCGCTCAGCCCGCGTTTATAAAGTGTTCCTCGTATCAAACAATAGTTTGCACTTTATATGCATAACTTCCGAGCTCTCCACTTTCCCTCTGGAAGCTCACCGAGCTCGATATACCTTTTGATCGAAATTCTCCAATCACTCCCCCAGACTTCGGGTGATGCATCAAACTGTACCTCCCGAGGTTGCTGTTTAGGTTCTGATGCTAAATCTGAACTGTCGGCCTCGGTTGTTTCGATATCATCTACTCCTTTATTTACCTCACTTGCCTCAGGTTCCTCCGAAGGCTCTTCTACAGACTTCTATTGTACATGATTTTTTCGAACTCTTTTTTTTGGAAGTGATTATGTTTGGCTGTTCGGATTTGCTCTGAACTTTGACTGTGTAATAACTGTTACGTGGTCCTTAATTGAAATGCTCGGAGAGATGATACTTTCCACCGAATGATCCTTTTGAGATCTGGATCCGAAGTGGAAGCTAAGGCCGCTAATGCATCAGCCGAAGTGTAATCACTTTGGGGGATTCGAACTAGTTCAAAATGTTTAAAGTGTGCAGCTAAACCTTTAACTAAATGGACGTAAGCTTCCATTCGTTGATCCTTAGCTTCGTAATCTCCATTAAACTGATTTACTACAAGCTGAGAGTCGCAGTAAGCCGTGTGTTCTTCAACATTCATACTGGTAACGAGGCGCATTCCAGCTATCAATGTTTCATACTCCGCCTCGCTGTTGGATGCTGGAAAAACAAGACGAAAAGACTGTTCGATTACTTCTTTCCCAGGTGCGACAAGTCTGATGCCAACTCCTGAACCATGTTTCGATGAGGACCCATCAACATGAAGTCTCCACATGCTCTCATCAATTGACCCATCCACCGATATGGTTGGTAATTCAGTTAGAAAATCTGCCAAAACTTGTGCCTTTGCGCTCATTCTTCCTTTGTACTCTATATCGTACTCACTTAGTTCTATGGCCCACTTGGCTAATCTTCCGGATTGGCCCGGACTATGAAGAATAGTTCGTAATGGATGGGAAGTTAACACCTCGTTCGGATGGGACTGAAAGTATGGTCGCAACTTGCAAGCT
The DNA here is from genome assembly GCA_900406355.1 of Erysimum pusillum. Lineage (NCBI taxonomy): Eukaryota > Viridiplantae > Streptophyta > Magnoliopsida > Brassicales > Brassicaceae > Erysimum > Erysimum pusillum. The sequence continues at coordinate 10,998 of OVBW01002489.1, forward strand.
GACATCACAACCGCTAGTGCTAACTTTTCCATCATTGAATAACGCGTTTTGACATCAGAAAGTGTTTTACTATCGTAGTAGATTGGTTTCTGTTCGCCGCGATCATCTCGAACTAGGACTCCACTGATTGAGTGTCTTGACACCGATACATACAAACACAGTTTTTCCTTTGATTCTGGTTTGGATAGTATCGGTGGTGTAGTCAAATATTTCTTTAATTGAGTGAAAGTTTCTTCGCACTTGTCATCCCAGATAAATTGTTTATTCCCTTTGAGCAATTGATAAAAGGGAAGACATTTATCGGTTGACCGCGAGATGAATCTATTTAATGCCGCGATTCTCCCGGTTAACCTCTGTACTTCCTTAATGTTCCGAGGTGATGGCATACTCAAGAATGCATTATTCTGGGTTGGATTTGCCTCGATCCCTCTTTCAGTCACGATATAACCCAAAAATTCTCCAAATGGAACTCCGAAAGTACACTTCGCAGGATTTAATTTCATCCTGAATTTATCCAAAATTGCAAAACATTGAAGTAAATGATCAACATGGTCTGACGATTTTAAGGATTTTACGAGCATATCGTCGATGTATACTTCCATCGTTTTACCTAAGAGGTTATCAAACATTTTGTTCACAAGTCACTGATAAGTTGCTCCAGCATTTTTGAGCCCGAAAGGCATTACTTTGTAACAGTAAGTTACTCGGTCGGTGATAAAGGATGTTTTCTCTTGATCCTCTGGGTTCATTATGATTTGATTATAACCCGAATAAGCACCCATGAAAGATAATCTGAAAGACCCCAACCCGGACTGCCTAAGTCCGTGTGAGGTTCTCCGATGAC
>OVBW01002491.1:0-11839 GCA_900406355.1 Erysimum pusillum
ACTGTAAAGTGTGAAGCCAAAAACGACGTCGTGTTAGTTAAGTGTGATAAATTAAACACTTCAAGAGAAATAAAGAAAAATGTGAGATTGAAGAACCTGAGATGATGAATAAGAGAGAAGAGTGATGGAAGCTGTTAAGCTTCATTGTTGCGACGGTTTCCGGCGAGAATAATGCCGGTGGTGGTGGTGGTTGGTGGAGAGGAAGAGAGAAGTGATGATGGAGTTGAAGCGAAGGAGACAATTGTGCAGAGGTTTGAGTTTATTAACAGTGGAGGTGGTCGGAAGCTGAGGTAGTGTGATGTGAGATTACTATATGATTCGTTATTTACTTTGCTTTTATAGTTTTATGTAATAAAGTAATTAAAATGTTTGATTCCAGATTTTTTTTGAGTCGGTTAATTTAAGGAGGGAATCTCGATGTAAGTATAATTAAGTATTATATAATTTTAGTATAGTGTTTTTTTTTTTTTTTTTTTAATTTTAGTATAGTTTAAAGTTTTTACTTTTTTTATAGAGACAAGAAGTAAACTACAAGAAAACCAAAATATCTTATACTACAATTTAAAGTTTAAACTAATGGAAAATGTTTATTTTGCATGTAAAATTGGGAATTATGTTTCAATATTTTTGAGTTTAGTTATGAACTTGCGTTGATAACAAGAGAATACATGTATTATATGTAAATCGAATCTAGAGAGGAGTAAAGAAAAAGAAAAGGAATGTAAAAAGCAAGAAAACAAGCTTCACATGGACGATTCATTCATTCACTGATTGAATGAAAATCTAAAAAAAAAAAAAACTTTTTAATTTAGAATTTTATATTTACTTTTGGGGAAACTGACAAAGGTTGATGAATCCACAAATGTGTATTGTTTTATTAAATCAACGGTTCTGATTTGCTCTGATTTTTCTTTCATCTGACTTTGCGTGGCGTTTGCACCGGCATAGGTCGGCTCCTATTCATTCATAATTGTAAGATATTTATTTATTTCTGTTTACTACTTTTTGTCGCAAGTAAGAAGATATTTATTTTGCTACTAAATAGTAAGATATTTTAATTTAGAAAGAGATGATTTTAGTTGAAGACTTTTCTTTTTTCGTGTTGTATGACATTCGGATAATAGATGTTGGTCTCTTGGGTCAAGAACATATACTTCAATTAGCCTTCTTTGATGTTAGCTGTCGTCTTTACACTTTTACAGCTTTCACGTTAGGTTCAACTCATAAACTTTTATACTAATATTTCTCATAACAGAAAGTTTTTGTGTCATGTCTTTTCTTTAAAAAACTTTTTGAGATATATAAATGGGCCTTTGGGCCCGGACAAAATTGCAAGAACATATCATCATTCACCAAATCTGATTTTCTCGATGTGCAATCACTTTTATGTAAAGACTAGTTTTTAACAAAGATAGATTATTATACAAATGTCCAATGTCCATATAAGACATTGGACATTTAGAGCATAACCTAATGCCACAAACCATCTTAAGACAACATTAGAACAGCCTTAACATTATAAGATAAACTCAATCCTTTTTCACATCTGATGATGCTGCTGCTTCATCTTTATCTATGTTTCCTTCTTCTACAATCTTCTTCTCTGCTGCTTTAGTCGCATCCGTAACCTCCTCTTCCATATCATTCTCATCTTCTGTAAGAAAACATCTCATCATTAAACCAAATCTAACCCTCAAATGTACTCAAGACAAAAACTTCTTTAATTTCTCAAATTAAACAACACCAAATCAAGATCCTCCTACATTTGTCCTAAAACGTTACCTTCATCTCCAATGCCATCAGTATCTCCCATGTCAAGACTCTAAAAGCAAAAGAAAATTAACAATAATACATTAGTTTCCAAGACAATACTTGCACTAAATTTCAAGAAGAAAAAATCATTGGCCCTTACATTGAAATCGAAATCTCCAAAGTCCATATCCGCTCCTCCTAATGGTAATAAACCAAAGATCAGTCAGCTAAGTTAAGATAAGTAGATAAACTATAAGCTCTTCCATGGTTAAGTAATCATTCTTGTACCTTTATCTTCATCTTCATCAATCCATTTATCCCAATCAACTTTCAAGTACACAGGAGGTTTCCCTTCTTGCTTAATCAATCTGTTCCACCATTTACTCTCAGCTTTCTTCACCATGTAACATATATGCCTCGAGCTCACACTCGCTTTACTCTCCTACCAATCATCACACATCTCCCTCAAATTCATGAATAGATTACAAGAACACAAAAGAAAAGGTGTATCCAAATTCACTTACATTCACATCAACATTGTCGAACAGATCAAGATCCACCTCATACGGTGTCTTGCTAGCTCCACTCGTAGCAGAGAAAAAGAACTTGCCTTGAGGCTCAAGCTTTAGCTTTACATCTTCAGCATCTGGTAACTCCACAGTTATGTAAACCTTATCAGACCTTTGCGCCCACTTCACTGTTGGATGTCTACTGAAAATTTCAAAAGCATCTTAAGATCAAAACAGGTTCATGATCAAAAAGTATAAACTTCATAGCAAAACAACACAAAATAGGGTAATTAGACCTATAATTACTCTAATTTCAAGAAAAGATAGCTAAGAGTGATTGAATAAGTACCTCATTCTTGAGAAACAGAGAACCAAAGAACTGTTGTTATCAAAGTTGAGGAGAAGACAAGTGTTGTTGTATAAATCATACGGACCAAAAGCTCTCTAGATACTTCTGTTGTGTTCTAGTTACTTGCAGAAACAAGAATCAAATTTTATGGGCCATATACAATTAAAAAGCCCATTATTTATAGGCCCAAGCGCAATCTCACGCTTTTCATAATAAGTCACTAATCTTACGTGTCGTCTCCTGAAGCCAAACCTTCTTCTCCAAGGAAAAAACCCCAATTTAATTAAATAAAAAATACTATAGAACAAATTACAAAAATACGACTCTTCTTCCATTTGGTACAAAAATCTGAACTTTTTTAGGTTTTTGTTTTCTCTGTAACAAAGTGATGGATTTGAAGGGTGAGATTGGAACTTTAGCACCAGGTTTTAGGTTTCATCCAACGGACGAAGAACTTGTTGTGTATTACCTCAAGAGAAAGATTCGTCGGAAGAAACTCAGAGTTGAAGCAATTGGTGAGACTGATGTCTACAAGTTTGATCCTGAGGATTTGCCAGGTACCATTCATTTCAATCTTCTCCTTCCTTCAATTCATTTTGATTTTGCTTCTGTTTGCCTCAAAATTTGGTTAATTTGCTCTGTCTTCGATGAGTTCATAGTTCAAGAATCTCGATTTTAGTACCAAAGTTTCGATTTTTATCGGTTTCATTCATTGATTGCTCAAATTGAAGAAGCAGGATTGTTATATGTATGGTAGAGGAATCTAAAGGTTTGTTTTTTTTAGATTCTGAATCGAAAAATGGACTCTATTTTTGTAGAGAAAGCGTTATATAAGACTAGGGATCGTCAGTGGTTCTTTTTCAGCTTGAGGGATAAGAAACATGGAAGTAGGTCAAGCAGAGCAACTGGGAGTGGCTATTGGAAAGCAACAGGGAAAGATAGAGTGATTCAGTGTGATTCTCGACCGGTTGGAGATAAGAAGACACTTGTTTTCCATAGAGGCAGGGCACCTAAAGGCGAGCGGACTAATTGGGTTATGCACGAGTACTCATTGCACAAAGAGGAGCTTAAGAGGTGTGGTGGCGGAGCTGTTAAGGATGCTTATGTTCTTTATAAGATTTATAAGAAAAGTGGGTCTGGTCCTAAGAATGGTGAGCAATATGGAGCTCCTTTTATTGAAGAAGAATGGGTTGAAGATGGTGATGATGATGATGTTGATGTTTCTGGTGATGTTGGCAATAATGATATTTGGGAGAATGGGCTTGACCAATCTAAATTGGATGATAAAGATATTGAAGAGCTGATGAGACAGGTTAGTGATCAGTCTGGCGATGATGGATTGTCAGTGGCTCCAACAGTGCAGCAGAATGGGGTGTCTGGACCGAACTCTGATGTCGAAACATGTGATCCGGTGAACCTGGAAGAAGATATGTATTTGGAAATTGATGATCTTTTGCTCCCTGAACCTGAACCAACTTCTGCTGAAGCTGTGGGGAAGAATTGGAACCAGGATAATTCTGGTGACCTGAATGATAATGGTTTGATTGATGTTAATTCATACTTTGGTGATTTGGATGCTACAAATCCTCAATCAGAGCCTGTCAGTGGTTGTTTGGAAAATCCAAATGGGTTTGAACAAAGTCTCCAGTTGACTTACCAGGCTAATGATAACCAGTTCCAGCAGCAAACCGGGAAGAATCAAGCTAGCAACTGGCCACTTCGTAACAGCTATACCAGACAGATAAACAATGGATCATCGTGGACGCTGGATCTAAACAATGACGGACTTACCGCTACCCAGTTTGGTGAGGCGCCTGGCAAAGGTACTTAAAAACAATAACAGACTTTTCCAGTAAATACCTCTGTTTCACTTGCATACTAAATGTTCTATCTATTGTGGGAAAGGCCACTGGCTTCTCGGTTAATTCGAGCTCTTCCAAGGTTTTTATATATGCATCATTCGATTGCTCATATGTAGGCCGGTTATCCTAACCATATTCTCTTGACAGGTAATTCATCTGAATGTATAAAGCCTCTTACTTCTGGTATAAGTATAACTAAGGAAGATGAAGCGACAAAAGACGAGTCAAGTCAGTTTGCTTCTAGTCTATGGACTTTCCTGGAATCCATTCCTGCAAAGCCAGCATATGCTTCAGAGAATCCATTTGTTAACCTGAACCTTGTCAGAATGTCAAGCCGTGGTGGTCGTTTCAGGTTTGCTTCTAAAAGCACAAGTAACAATGTTGTTGTCACGGTTAACGATTCAGCAGCAAAGAGGAAGAAGTCTGGAGGAAACAACGAGAAGAAGAACAACCACAAGGGTTTCTTCTGCTTATCAATCATTGGGGCTCTATGTGCATTATTTTGGGTGATCATAGGAACCATGGGAGTTTCAGGGAGGTCTCTGTTATGGTGAGAACCCAAAAGTCCCAAGAGTTTTCGAGATTAAGAGAAAAAAAGGCTCAGAGTTCTAGTAACGTTTCGTGTGAGCTGTTACTGAGTCAAGTCGTTGTAATTATTCTCTTAGATTATTAGATTCATAAACTGTTTAGTACTATTAGTTTTTTGTGTTTAGGAGTTTTCTCTCGTATTGTTTTAAAGTAATTTTATGTGCAAGTTGTGTTTGTTTACTTCGTTGAGCGTATTGATTTGTGTGGTTTATTCTCATCAGGTGCATAGACTTGAACAAGTTTTGGGACTCAATTTGGGTTTAAATCCAAACAAGACTTACTAAAATATGGTGATTTAGCAAATGATAATAGATTTCTAGTTGTGTGCATCTAATTAGAGCATACATATTGGCACATGTGTGAGTGTGGATGTAAATAATTTTTATTATTATAATTAAATAGAGAGAGAAAAAAGAGAGATATAGAGAGATAAGAGACTTTTGCAATATTATTTAAATATTCACACGTAAGTGTATACTACACCCATGTATCACCACCAACCCAACTTTTGCAATATTTTCCTTTATTTTAATACACACACCCGACGATGGTGTAATTATAATTATAATTTGGCACGTCTCAGAAGCACGCAACAGACATGGATGGATTGTGATGATGGACGAAAGGATCCTTCATTTGGGAATGAAGGGATCACGTTGTACTCTATCCGTTTTACATGCTGAGCCCGGATTTCTTTTATGGGTTGTGCAATGTTTCATTTCGATTTCTATGACCAACATTCAGTTTGTATGGATCTTATTACAAATTGTGGCGGATCTAGAACAAAAATTTATTGGGGTCAAAGAAAATATATAGAAAAAATTAACATTAAAATATGTATTATAAACAAATTTTTTAATATAAATATAAGCACAACTTTTTAAAAATTTATGTGGGATAAATTATTAGTATAGAATTGGGTTCAATTAGAGGGATTAAATATATTTTTAGTTGGAGAATCGATTTGGATATTTTTTTATGTAAAATGTAGGTTTAGATTAAATTTATTGGGGTCATTTTAAATTTTTTAATGGGGTCAATATTATAATTCTCTAAAAAAACATAAAGGATATTTAAAATTTGTTGGGGTCAGTTGACCCCACTCCCTCTTAGCTACCTCCGCCGATGGCTCCGGTTCTTGGCCACTCTAAACGAAAAACAGTTTGACCTTCTTCACCATGAAATAAGAAGCCAAGTCAACCAGTTGGACAATAAGCGTAGGAATATCAATAAAGAGATTTGGGGAAACACACCACCCAATGGATATTATGTATTTGAGGTTTGTGCGATTTTTATAATATTTTAAGAGTCTCGTTGAAAAGTTATCAATTCTATTTCTTATTTTAGATTATTTTTTCTTTCTTAATTTCATAGAACCAAGAAAATGCTCAACGTAACGGTGAACCGATCGAACCGATCGACATTTTGCCACCGATGAGGAGGAAGAGAATCTTGATCATGGCGTTGTTCCTATGCACGAGCAGGTAAAATTAAATAAGAATTGGTGTTTTAATCTTTTTAGATTCTTTTTTAGATTTTTTATTTTAGATTATTTTTTCTTTCTTAATCACAGAATCTTGATTAAAAACTTAAGAGTTCTACCACTAAAAGGACCAAAATAAAATTAAATATTAAGTGGGTTCTTAAGCAATATTTATAATCAAAATATTGCTAAAAACTTTATTTTGTAGGCCATATACTCCAAAAGTTCAAAGTAAGTGCAAAACTGATACGAATAACCAATATCAAACTGATTTGAATATGAATATAAACATACATATATATATATATATATATATATATATATATATATATATNAAATAAACGATTTCAATTAAAATCATTTAATAAAAAATGAAATATATTTGTTAAGTGTCAACTAAAATAATTGATGTAAGTAGTGGCTAGTTTTGCGTCAGTTATATATAATTGATGTAATTACTTACTTGTTAGCGTCAGTTAAATAAAATTAATGTTAATCCATATTAATTTTCATCACTTAGAAACAATCAACACAAATATATGAGTTTTCATCATCTTTTGAAACAGATGTATTTACTAATTCTTAGTAACGTCAATAAAATTAGAAGATGCAAAATTGACATCAATTAAAAATGACCAACAATTTCGAGGATTGGTTATCATCTACTGTAGAGTTAAGAGTAAAATACTTGCCACCACTAACTACAACGTGGGTCCGCCCCTGAAGACAACTGCGTCTTGTATCATACGTGTTATCCTAATTATATCACGTTAACGACACGATAATACGATTTGGGGCTTTTTACCAAAATTATATAATTAGTGTAGAAAATTCAAATTTATGATTAGTTGATGCGGTTATAACCATAAAAAGAAATTTCGGATAGCGTAAATAATTCATAGGAGATTAAGCGTTTTCACAGTAACAAAACTGTCCGTCTAATGCTAAGTTAGGTTTGCATCGGGAGCATAAATCTGTCGGCCCATATTGACTTATATAGGATTATTGGAAAAACACCATCTTTACTTTTAGTTAAACTTTTTCTTTTCTTATTACCATTTTGTTGGAGGACACTGTCGGCAGAGCCAGGAATTCGATTATTCAACTCATGTGTCAAAGTGCTTCATCTTGAAGTACATGTTAAAAAAAAGTATCACATTAGTCACATCTTGAAGTACGTGCTTCATCTGATTTCTTTTCCTTTGTTAGTATCAGACTCACATTGATCTCAAATCTCTTAACTTTGTCGAGATCTAGATTCATCATCCATAAAGATATCATCGCTTATTCAAGTTATGAGTCAAAGTGCTTCATCTTGAAGTACATGTTAAAAAAAAATCACATTTATCACATCTTGAAGTACGTGCTTCATCTGATTTCTTTCCCTTTGTTAGTATCATGACTCACACATTGATCTCAGATCTCTTAACTTTGTCAAGATCTAGATTCATCATTCATAAAGATATCATAATTACTGAACGTGTTCCTTCAGTATGTATACCCATTATAAAATACAAAAGAATACTAAAACTAAAAACCGTCAACTTGTTTTCTTAAAGGTCACTATTTTATTAAACACAAGCTAGAAAACATGTTTGTTAGAAATAAAAATGAAATCGGATCGGGAAACTCTATTAATAGTACCTGTTGCTTCTCTCAATCAACACAACACAACACAACATCATGAAGTCTCACTCTTTCACTCTTTTAATCGTTGCCGCCTTAATCTTTCTCCAGTGTTTAACTTCCACAGGAGCTACCACGTGTAATCCTGATGATGAAGCGGGTCTTTTAGGTTTCAAATCGGGTATAACCCGAGATCCTTCAGGTATTCTCAGCTCATGGAATAAAGATACTGCTTGTTGCACTTGGGAAGGTGTCATTTGCGACGACAACAACGACCGCGTCATCATACTCGATATCACCGGAGATTCTTCTAATGGCCGAACCCTCTACGGCACTATCTCGCCGTTGCTAGTCAAACTCGAACATCTCCAGTCGATTTACTTACGCTTTCATCGAAAGCTCACTGGTACTTTTCCTCAATTCCTCTTCGAGTTACCAAACCTAAGAAACGTGATCCTCACGCAAAACCGTCTCTCCGGTCCCCTTCCGGACAACATCGGCGCGCTAAGCCAGTTAGAATACTTGGATCTCAAGGTAAACCGTTTCACAGGTCAGATACCGGTTTCGATATCCAATTTGACTCGGTTATCTGAGCTCACACTCGGCGGGAACCGCTTCTCTGGCACCATCCCAAACGTTTTCAAGTCCATGACGAGCCTCCAAACTCTCGATCTCTCTCGCAACAGATTCTCCGGGGAACTTCCTCCATCGCTTTCAACGACTCTCGTAAACCTCGTGCTAAGCCAAAACAAGCTATCGGGAACCATCCCAGAGTATTTATCAAGATTCAAGTTCCTCGACACATTGGATCTTTCCATGAACCGGTTCTCTGGGACCGTACCGATGAGTTTCGCCAATATGAAGAAAATTTCAACTCTCGATCTCTCCCACAATCTTTTAACCGGTTCATTCCCTGACTTAAACAACATTACAGATGGCATCAGACATCTTGATCTATCGTACAACCAATTAATTTCAACTGAAAACAATTCCGGAATGGGCAACTTCCTCCAAGATCATCACCGTGTTGAAGCTGGTAAAATGTGGGATCAAGATGAGCTTAGACGAGTGGAAGCCAGCGGAAATGTACTACGAGTACATTGATCTGTCAGAAAATGAGATCTCAGGAAGTCCAACATGGTTCTTTAACCAAGAGGAAACGGACTACCATCTGGTAGAGTTCCTGGCGTCGGGTAACAAACTCGAATTCGACATGGGGAAGCTCCACTTACCTAAGAAACTAGAGAGCCTAGATCTGTCAAGGAACTTGGTGTATGGGAATGTGCCCGAGACGGTAGCAGGACTAAAGACATTAAACGTAAGTCAAAACCATCTTTGTGGAAAGCTTCCGGTGACAAAGTTTCTGGCCAGCGCGTTTGCTGGCAACGACTGTCTCTGCGGCTCTCCACTTGCTCCTTGTAAAGCTTAAGCGGCAAGAAATTAAAACTACAATTTTGTATTTGGATTTAACTTGACACGTAAATTCAAACAAGATTTGTATCAATAAAAAGACACTTGAAATGTTAGAACAAATGATGAATAATAATCGTATGTTTTTTTTATAAAATTGGTCAACAAAATCTAGTGACTCGAAACATATCAGTTTTTACTTGATAGATATGGATATGGATATAACTTTAATCACTACAAGATTCATAACAGCAAGTAAGGTAACAGTAAAACGAATCCTTTTGTTTGAATTGATCTTAATTCTTTCCTTTATCATATTCATATATTCTTCATATATCATCTTCATATTCTCTTGATAGGTGATGCATCTGAATTCTTGATCGAGTCAGTTTGCATCTAGTTTCCTGGAATCGATTCCTGCAAATCCAGCATATGCTTTAGAGAACCCATTTGTTAATCTAAACCATGTCAGAATGTCAACCCGTGGTTGTCGTTTAAGGTTTGCTTCTAAAAGCACATGTAACAATGACAAGAAGAAAGGTTTTTTCTGCTTCATTATCAATCATTAGGGCTCTATGTGCATTATTTTGGGTGATCATAGGAACAATGGGAGTTTCAGGGAGGTCTCTGTTGTGGTGAGAACCCAAAAGTCCAAGAGTTTTCGAGGTTAAGAGAAAGAAAGTCTCGGTTTTGTGTGGGCTATTACTGAGTCTATGTCATTGTAATTATTCTCCAAGGATTATTAGATTTAGAGGCTGTTTAGTTATCATCAGTTTTTGTATTGGGAGTTTTCTCCCATATTGTTAAAAGTAACTTTTGTGGTAGTTTTTCTTTGTTTTATTTGTTGAGCGTATTCATTTGTGTGGTTTATTCTCATCAGGTGCATCGACTTGAATAAGTTTTGGGACTCAATTTGGGTATCAATCCAAACAAGTTGTGATTTAGCAGATGATAATAGACTTCTAGTTGTGTGCATCTAACAAAGCTAGATATAAAGACATCTTTTTAATCTTTTCTTTTTTTCGTCACTTGTATATTTTTTATGTATTTCATAGTAAAAAGTTTGTGACAAATGTTTTTTAGTCTTCTTTATGTCTCTCGTAGTAAAAATGTTTGTGATAAATATCGGTTTTGGTTCCAGACCGACACTGTATAGAAGAGAGGCTTTTTTCGAAAATAGATTTCGATGTAGAAAAAGAAAAATAACAGCAAGAGCAAAAGCATATTTTTCTCTCAAATAATGTCCAAATATATAAGCATGGAAAAAAAAAAGTATTTCAGAGATTGGAACGACAAAATACCTAAATCAACAATAAACAAAATTCTAGTGCTAAGTTAGGGTATGCATCGGGAGCATAAATCTGTCGAGCCATGTGATTATTGGGAAAACACCATATTTACTTTTAATTAGTCTTCGTTTTCTTTCTTCTTTTATAAACTTTTTTGCTATGACAGTTGCAAATATACAATATGACAATTACTGAACGTGTTCCTTCAGTGTATACCCATTATAAAATACAAAAACAAAATAATACTAATACTAGAAAGATTCTTTTATTGGGAATGATAAAGATTCGACCATGGTTATTGCCACTTTTTACTTAAAAATCGTCAAGTTGTTTTCTTTTAAAGGTTTTTTGTGTTTAATATTCAAAATACTTGACGATCTTTGTATTAAACACAAAAAAAACGTTTGTTAGAAATAGAAAATGAAATCAGATCTGAAACTCTTTTTGTATTAATAGTACATGTTGCTTGCTTCTCTCAATCAACACAACACAAGTACACAACACAACACCATGAAGGCTCACTAGCTCTTTCACTCTTTTAATCTTTGTCACCTTTATCTCTCTCCAGTCTTTAAGTTCCACAAGAGCTGCCACGTGTCATCCTGATGATAAGGCGGGTCTTTTGGGTTTCAAATCGGGTATAACCCAAGATCCTTCTGGTATTCTCAGCTCATGGAAGAAAGATACTGCTTGTTGCACTTGGGACGGTGTCATTTGCGACGACAAAAACGACCGCGTCATCACACTCGATGTCTCCGGAGAGTCTTCTCTTGGCCATACCACCCTCTACGGCACTATCTCGCCGTTGCTGGTCAAACTCCAACACCTCGAGTCGATTTACTTACGCTCTCATCGAAAGCTCACTGGTACATTTCCTCAATTCCTCTTCGACTTACCAAAGCTAAGAAGCGTTGTCATCCACCGTAACCGTCTCTCCGGTCCCCTTCCGGTCAACATCGGCTCGCTAAGCC
>OVBW01002492.1:0-11838 GCA_900406355.1 Erysimum pusillum
AAGTTCAAAATGATTTTTCTAAATTAAAAGAAAAATCGAAATTATTATCTATTTCAGAGTATTACTAAAAAATAAAATTAAAATAAATTAAAAAACTTAAATAATGTTTAACACATGACGCCGCAAAACAAACACTTGGATCTGGAAAAAGACCACATGTTAAAAAAAAAGTTAAATATTTCCAAATTTTCTAAAGAGTTTTACTCAAGATGGTAGTTTTATGTGTCTGAACATAGTTGTACTTTGATATTTTAAACTAATAATCAGTAGTATCTTAGTTTAAATTTAGTTTTTGTAGCTGTAATTTTGATATTAGGTAATAAAAATACAATTACTAAAATTTCATATAACAATATTTGTTAAATATGTTGTTTGTATGTTTGACATAATTATTAGTTCGGATAAGATTTAAAAGAAAGGAAGCCAATGTTTCTAAATCCTCTCAATATGACTGTTGGGTGAGAATACCAACGTAGCAAGTGGGAGCATTTAGTCAACTTTCACTTGTTGTGTTGAGGAAGCTATCACTTATTGTATGAAGGAAAATAGGACACGTCACACTCAAGATAAAGTCATGTGTATGGAATCTTGTATAGCATATTCATTTTTTCAATTTTTAAAATTTTTTAGTTGCAAATTTTAAATTAAAACTTAGTTGTACCAGAGTGTTCCGATTTGTACCACAGTGTACCTATTTGTACCAAGAGATACAAAATTTACAAAGTTCAAAATGATTTTTCTAAATTAAAAGAAAAATCGAAATTATTATCTACTTCAGAGTATTACTAAAAAATAAAATTAAAATAAATTAAAAAATTTAAATAATGTTTAACACATGACGCCGCAAAACAAACACATGTTGCTAGAAAAAGACCACATGTTTAAAAAAATAGTTAAATATTTTCAAATTTTCTAAAGAGTTTTTACTAAAGATGGTAGTTTTATGTGTGTGAACATAGTTGCACTTTGATATTTTAAACTAATAATCACTAGTACCTTAGTTTAAATTTAGTTTTTGTAGTTGTACTTTTTATATTATGTAATAAAAACACAATTACTAAAATTTCATATAACAATATTGTTAAATATGTTGTTTGTATGTTTGACCTAATTATTAGTTCGGATAAGATTTAAAAGAAAGGAAGCCAATGTTTCTAAATCCTCTCAATATGACTGTTGGGTGAGAATACCAACGTAGCAAGTGGGAGCATTTAGTCAACTTTCACTTGTTGTGTTGAGGAAGCTATCACTTATTGTATGAAGGAAAATAGGACACGTCACCCTCAAGATAAAGTCATGTGTATGGAATCTTGTATAGCATATTCATTTTTTCAATTTTTAAAATTTTTTAGTTGCAAATTTTAAATTAAAACTTAGTTGTAACAAAGTGTTCCTATTTCTACCACAGTGTACCTATTTGTACCACGACATACAAAATTTACAAAGTTCAAAATGATTTTTCTAAATTAAAAGAAAAATCGAAATTATTATTTACTTCAGAGTATTACTAAAAAAATAAAATTAAAATAAATTAAAAAACTTAAATCATGTTTAACTCTTGACGCCGCAAAAGAAACACATGTTGCTGGAAAAAGACCACATGTTTAAAAAAATAGTTAAATATTTCCAAATTTTCTAAAGAGTTTTACTCAAGATGGTAGTTTTATGTGTCTGAACATAATTGTACTTTGATATTTTAAACTAATAATCAGTAGTACCTTAGTTTAAATTTNGATATTAGGTAATAAAAATATAATTACTAAAATTTCATATAACAATATTTGTTAAATATGTTGTTTGTATGTTTGACATAATTATTAGTTCGGATAAGATTTAAAAGAAAGGAAGCCAATGTTTCTAAATCCTCTCAATATGACTGTTGGGTGAGAATACCAACGTAGCAAGTGGGAGCATTTAGTCAACTATCACTTGTTGTGTTGAGGAAGCTATCACTTATTGTATGAAGGAAAATAGGACACGTCACACTCAAGATAAAGTCATGTGTATGGAATCTTGTATAGCATATTCATTTTTTCAATTTTTAAAATTTTTTAGTTGCAAATTTTAAATTAAAACTTAGTTGTAACAAAGTGTTCCGATTTGTACCACAGTGTACCTATTTGTACCACGACATACAAAATTTACAAAGTTCAAAATGATTTTTCTAAATTAAAAGAAAAATCGAAATTATTATCTATTTCAGAGTATTACTAAAAAATAAAATTAAAATAAATTAAAAAACTTAAATAATGTTTAACACATGACGCCGCAAAACAAACACTTGGATCTGGAAAAAGACCACATGTTAAAAAAAAAGTTAAATATTTCCAAATTTTCTAAAGAGTTTTACTCAAGATGGTAGTTTTATGTGTCTGAACATAGTTGTACTTTGATATTTTAAACTAATAATCACTAGTACGTTAGTTTAAATTTAGTTTTTGTAGTTGTACTTTTTATATTATGTAATAAAAACACAATTACTAAAATTTCATATAACAATATTGTTAAATATGTTGNAGTTTCTAAATTCTCCCAATATGACAGTTGGACAAGAATACTAAAGTACCAAGTGGGAGCATTTAGTCAACTATCACTTGTTGTGTTGAGAATATCACTTATTGTGTGAAGGAAAATAAGACACGTCATCCTCAAGATAAAGTCATGTGTATGGAATCTTGTATAGCATATTCATTTTTTCAATTTTTAGAAATTTTTAGTTGTAAATTTTAAATTAAAACTTAGTTGTACCAGGGTGTATCTATTTGTACCACGGTGTACCTAATTGTACCACGATATACAAAATTCACAAAGTTTAAAATGATTTTTCCAAATTAAAAGAAAAATTAAAATTATTATCTACTTCACAGTATTACTAAAAAATAAAATTAAAATAAATTAAAAAACTTAAATCATGTTTAACACATGACGCCGCAAAACAAACACTTGTTGCTGAAAAAGACCACATGTTTAAAAATAATAGTTAAATATTTACAAATTTTCTAAAGAGTTTTACTCAAGATGGTAGTTTTATGTGTCTGAACACAGTTGTACTTTGATATTTAAAACTAATAATCAGTAGTACCTTGATATTAGATAATAAAAATCCAATTACTAGAATTTCATATAACAATATTTGTTAAATATGTTGTTTGTATGTTTGACATAATTTTTAGTTCGGATAAGATTTAAAAGGAAGGAAGCCAAGGTTTTTAAATCCTCCCAATATGACTGTTGGGCGAGAATACCAAAGTAGCAAGTGGGAGCATTTAGTCAACTATCACTTGTTGTGTTGAGGAAGCTATCACTTATTGTGTGAAGAAAAATTGGACACTTCATCCTCAAGATAAAATCATGTGTATGAAATCTTGTATAGCATATTCATTTTTTCAATTTTTAAAATTTTTTAGTTGCAAATTTTAAATTAAAACTTAGTTGTACCAAGGTGTACCTATTTGTACCAGGGTGTACCTATTTCTACCAGGGTATACCTATTTCTACCACGACATACAAAATTTACAAAGTTCAAAATGATTTTTCCAAATTAAAAAAAAAAATCGAATTATTATCTACTTCACAGTATTATTTAAAAATAAAATTAAAATAAATTAAAAAACTTTGATCATGTTTAACATATCACGCCGCAAAACAAACACATGGTGCTAGAAAAAGACCACATGTTTGAAAAGAATAGTTAAATATTACCAAATTTTCTAAAGAGTTGTACTCAAGATGGTAGTTGTATGTGTCTGAACACAGTTGTACTTTTGTATTTTAAACTAATAATCAGTAGTATCTTAGTTTAAATTTACTTTTTGTAGTTGTACAGTTGATATAATTTAATAAACATACCATCCTGAGTGTTTTATGCATTGATATGTTTTAAACCTTGATTTTTATCACTTTTTCATCATAAGGTGGTCATTATTTACAAAGTGACTTAAAAGTATAAGAGATATGTTGTGTAGATTCTTTCGTAACAACATAAAATGTTAACATACATTGTAATAGACTTGTTAGCGTTGTATGTGGGTAATAATGATTCAAACTATGATTTCGGGGATATATAAGTTTTGAATTTTAAATTCGTTGGGATATAAAATGAGAAACGTTTTTTTGGGGATATACCGTAACTCAGCCATCACGTGCGCCGTCTTTCCGTAACTCAACCGTCATGTGCGCCGTTTTTTCATAAATCAGCCGTCACGTGCACCGCAACTTACCGTAACTCAGCCGTCACGTGCACCGTCTTTTACTCACATGGGCCCCGTCTTGTATGGTAGTTATATGTGTCTGAACATACTCACTACAGGAAATGTGGATATTAATAGCGGCCGATAAACGCTATGATTCATCTACCATAGCGTTTTCTTAAACGCTCTGACAACGCCCGTTATCGTAGATCAGGCACTTTAGATAGCGGACTTTGCGAATGCTATAGTTAATTAAACTACGACTGCGTTTATGACGCTGCTATTATTAATATTTATAATAACGTGTAATAAACTAATAATTATTATGATTTTGTTATACCTATTTTCATAATTTGTTTTTCTGCAATATTTATATTTGATTAATTATTTCAGTAAATTTTATTTTTTATAATATTTGCATTTTTGTTAATTATTTTAATTTTTTTTGGATTAAAATGACATATCAAAAATAAAAAATACAATATTTTATTATCATTATTACATGAAATAATATACAAAAACCTTTATTAAAATACTACATCAATAAAAAATACAAGATCGATAAATCCCCTGCCTCAACAGCTCGCTTTAGTTCTCCCAATTTCCCATTCGTTTTCAGAACCTTCGATGCAGAGATTGCAGAGATTCTACCTAATGAGCCATCATATTTACCAACATCAACAACAGTGTCCTGTTTAAACAAAGTAAGATCAACTGTCAGCATCACCTTATCATTCAAGATCACACAACAAGTAACAAAACGTGAATTATCATATGGGAACCAATTAAAAGAGCCTTTGTGCTTCCATTCTTTGGTTCCACTCGACCATGTACATTTCCCATGTAATCAACCCATCTGCAAAAGATCCAAATTTTTATCTACCAAAGGAAGTTTTGTAGATGAGAGTCCACAAACAAAAGAGTGTAGACTAAAAAACTAACGTTGATAAACCGGCATCTTCCATCCATCCACGGATAAGTTTTATTGCTCTTATTGATGCTGGACTCATAAAAGTCCTCTCTAGGTGAGTAACTGCATCACTCACCTGCGAATTCAAGAAATCAAACAAAATAAATCTAAGATATGTATCGGCATGATAATCAAAGAGATTTAGTAAGATTTACTCAAGTAAAATAAAGAAGCATTCACTTTTAAGATAAACAGTAGCTGGATTCATTAGATTCCAGCAGCCAGAAAAGAAACTTAAAAAAGTATTTGATGAAATTAAGAGCAACCCTGAGAGATAACGACACCATCAATCTAGCTTATCAATCATGTTGTAAGTCAAATGAGAAAACAAACATTCGAAGACATATGTCATAAAGAAGGTATAAAGTATATAGATTTGACATTAAACTACAAGCTTGATGAATACCTTTGCAAGGTCGTGTAACCTTGCTACAGATTCGTCCCTTAAGATGGCCTGATGCAGATCATGCTTCGTCCCTTCTGTTTCACCGATTCCTTTTAAGACAAATTATTCCAAATGAAATCAAATTGTTAAAGAAACAGGTGGCGATGACTCAATGACATGAACAGAGCAGCATTACTAATAATCGCATAACTACACAGAATCACAAATTCGAAAAAGGAGGAATCTTTTAAATGAATTTTAGTAAATGGAAATCGAAAATTCATGTAGCCATTGAAACAATAACAGTAGCTAGAAAGAATCTCAGGACTGAGAGAATATGCTGGAATTTAAATAGTTTTCTATTCGGTATATCAAGATTCAATTGATTTTGAATCACAAAGAGATGAAATCAAGTGAGAATTTACCGAGGGAGATTTGGGAAGGCGACGAAGACGGCAAGGTGGAAGAAGAAGAAGACGACGACGACGACGACGACGATGAAGAGGAGTGAGCGAGAGGAGATAACAGAGAAAACACGAGGTACCAGAAGAGAAGACCTAATCTGAATTAATTTTCTTGTGAATTTTATTTTAAGTCGATGTCGAGGAAAAAGGATGAAAGGTTGATTTTACCAACAAAAAAAACAGGATGAAAGGTTGAAGAGAATCTCGCCAAAGCCTTTGTTAGGCGATGAACGGATGAGATTTCTTTAAACATGCAGCCGCCAAAGCCTTTGAAAGGATGAGATGTCGCCACGTCATGTATCCGAGTATTACTTATTGATTGGATTGAGTAAATTGATCATGTATTAGATCCGATGAATGGCTGAGATCTCGCCACATCATCAATCCGAGTGAAACATTATTATTGGCTTATTTTGTTTATAGACATAAAAATGTGTTTTTACTATTTATGTAATTTTTTAAAAATTATATATTGAAGAATTAATATGTTTATGAGTTATTTACGTGATTATATATTTTTTCGCAATTTTAAAAAAAATATTTTGCAATGTTTTTAGAAATTTGAAGGTAACACATATGATTGCTTTAGAATACATGTATACTAATCTTCTTATTGTGTAAATCATATTGTTGAAACACATTAATGATGTTATAATTAATAAAATGATAGAATTCATTTATGTTATAATAGTATACTTTATATTATTAATATTAGCTACTATTTAAAACACTAAACCCTAAACCCTAAACCCTAAACTATTTTTAAAAATGAATTTTATTTATGTTATTATTTGTTATAATTAATATTATTACTATTTCAAACAAATATAATCCAAAAACCTAAACCATACATTTCATACCCTAAACCCTAAACTCTAAACCCTAAACTCTATACCCTAAACTCTTTAAAATTATAACTTTGTTATTATTTTTGTAATTATTATAATTAAATATTTATGTATTTTTAAGATATTTGGTTATATTTGTTTATATATATATTTTTTTAAATTTTTCTTTTACAAAATTCGAAAATCTTAAAAATATTATTACTATTTCAAACAAATATAATCCAAAAACCTAAACCATACATTTCATACCCTAAACCCTATACCCTAAACCCTAAACTCTATACCCTAAACTCTTTAAAATTATAACTTTGTTATTATTTTTGTAATTATTATAATTAAATATTTATGTATTTTTAAGATATTTGGTTATATTTGTTTATATATATATTTTTTAAAATTTTTCTTTTACAAAATTCGAAAATCATTAAAAAAATCTTTAAAATCATTTACCTTGAAACATAAAGTACATGCTTTAAAATAATCAATCTCATATAAATAAACGTTACACAAACAAATCTCATATAAACAAACATTACACAAACAAACAATCACAATCAAGAAACACTTTCCATCTATATTTCTATAAGATTCTCTGCCGAGAAAGTAATCTTTACACCTTCAAAGAAAATGAAGAACAAAAGAATATTGTTGGAAATATTTTATTTACAAATGATAAAAGTATACATGTAACAGAGATATATAAAACGAAAGTGGTGTCATCCTCTATCATATCATCAATAGGAGGTTCTGAATTCAGTAAGCAGATACTCTGCTCAACTTGACAGCATTCTTCACTCTTGGTCCAGTGACCATCATCCTCAGTCACTGGTTGAATATGGCTTCGACACTTGAAAACGCAAATCTGCCTAATAATCAACCGTTACTCTTGTGTCACAAAACACGTTCCTAATACGAACATGCATTTGTCATAAAAATAGCAGCAAGGAGAAGGAGGACAGTGAGGACTTTTGATACCTGAGACAGGACTGGTTCGAGGAAAGCAACAACATCAACAAGCAAAGGGTCTAAACCAATCTCTTCCTCTGCCTCTCTAGTTGCAGTAATCCCATCATCCTTATCATTCTCTTCTGCTTTACCATCTGGTAAAGAAATTTCTCCTGCAACCAAAAAAAAAAAAACCTAATTTAAGTAACTTCTTGCTTCTCAAAACCATTAATTTATGAAGATTTGAACAGTTAGATTAATGACTTCAAAGACGACAACTTTAAATGTTCCGCTCAATCGATATGATTTGGACTCGGCAAACTAAATTGTCAAAACAAGTACAAACCCGAGTGAGTAGACAATGTGGAAGCCCTCTTAGTGAGGATGACACGCAAATCACCGTCGTCTCCTTCAAAGAGACAGATCAAGACAGCCGCTTTCTTAGGTATGAACCTCACCAGAGCCATAGGTTCCTGAAAACCAACGTGAGAGATCAATTTGCTGGTGTTCTCCTTGTATGCACGCTTCTCTTCCGCCTCTAGAAGTGAGCAAGGACCATAAAAACAAAAACAACAGCAATACGACCAATAAGGCTTCAGAAACCACAAATGAAAAATACCAAAAAGTCTTAAAAATAGTCAGTAAACTAGTCTCTACATCGGCCTAGTGATCCACGAACTTAAAGCCTAAGTTCTATACAAAACAGAGGCTTTCTCCATAAGAAATTGCACAGATGGATTCAAAAAAGCACAGAATAGTAAATTTATTACTATCCTTGGATTTATTAAATTCTTCAAGCAAGCACAAGAAATTAAAATCAATGTTACAAATAAATTATTAACGTTGGAGATAACGATATCACGATCACTAAACATAAAACATAATCTTAACTAGTTAAACTCAAATCTGAAAATGAACTCAAGTTAGTAAGAGACCTGCAACTCATTTCCAAAAAAGAAACATGCGACTACTCAAACTCAACCATTGTATCCAATCTACAACCATTGAAACAAGCAAATAACATTCTAGTTTTTCAACCAAGGAACTAAAGATAGATACAAAAACCTGAGTTCGGGACCAGATTATATAAAGAATAAGCTTATGATCCTAACTTCATCTCTTAACGAATCAATGAAATGCCTTATATCAAAAATGTCCTCAAAGTCACTGCAAAAGGAAGAAACCAAGGATGCTTTAGCTACAAATCTGTCGCTGATTAGCTACAAAAAGCTAAACGAGCGTACCTTGGATCAGCCCAGAATGATTTTTTATCAAGCTCAGGAACAACAAGAGTCAAATTCAATAGCCTAGCAACAGTCACCATATCACAAATCTGAAAACAAAACAAGCGTCACTCAAGATATTGAAACTCCCTTATTCTGCAAATGAGAGAGCAAAGCAATGAAAAGAGATAGTTACAAACCCGCTGCAGGTATTTGATTCAAACCGCCATTACAGGACAGTAGTAAAATCCCATTACTTGGTATAATTCCCTGCAAAAAAAAATTCAAACTTTACTTAAAACTCTCAAACACCAAAACAAAACCCAAATACACAAATCAATTGAAGAACACAAAAACTAACTAACTTCGAGGAGGAGCAGGTAATCGAACTGGTTCAACCGGGAGAGAGAATCTAGAAATCTGATTGGTTAAACCAGTGAAGATTTGAGAATGCCAAAAGAGCTGAATCAAGCAAGTCCAAACCAAAATGCAAGAACATACTCTAAAGAACCAAACTTGAAATCGAATTTTGGGAATTGCTTGACTCGAGAGCTTATTATCGCTCCGTGTTTGAGAATTCTCCGATCTAATTTCCATTTATATAAAGAAGAACCTTGTGAAGGTACTGAAACCTTGTTGTCGCCACGAAGATGAACAACGAAGAAGACTGAAGCAGAGAGACAAAAAAACAGAATGATTAAAGGGTTTTTGATCGGTGCCTGTAGTAAGGACGAAAGTAAAGACTTATAAAAGAGAAATCATTATTGCGTCGTGACTCGTGGAGACTGGAGATCTTATCCCCTCCTTCGTCGGAATCTCAACGATTCTTCCTCAAATTGGAAGAAACAATTCCGTAAACCGGAAGTCGATCTGCTCTCGCCAAGGTCTCACGTGGTGCCATAGAGATGAATATCACTCAACAAGAGGGTAGGAGAAAGACAGAGAAAGAGACTTACAAAGAGTGAGTACGTCTTTGGCAGCCATCTAGTGTTGCTGCTTATGTTTTCACATCTTCCAGTAAACGGACAAACACCAAGCTCTTGGGCCTTCAAGTTTATGTCTGAAAACTGATAGATACAGCCACACAACAAAAATTCACGAGAATAATCTTTATCAATAGTTCTTCAATGGATATTATACATCAAGAGTTATCACCTCGTAAGCATTCTACTGATTATAAGACTTCACGCAACTGATCAATGACTCTCATCTTCATATCCCAATCTGCTTGTGAGGGTTTAATCACTTGAAGAATTTCTCGAAGGGTAGGATCCAGGAAAGGGTTTCTACTCATCGTCAGGCTCTTCTACAAGAATAACAAACACACATTGCGAAGTTATCTCCAAGAAAACGTTAGGCAACAATAACACAAAGACTTCACAAGCTCCGATCAAAGTAAATTCTTGAGATTAAATCACTGGGGTTTAACCAAATCACTCAAAAACAAACGTCAAGGTTCCATTTTTTGGATATCTTGCTCACTTACTACTCCAAAGGAACAACCTTTATCAACTAAAACCCAAATAGCAAGATTCTTGATATTCCAAAGATTCTTCTACTCTATATCCAATAGCCTGTATCGAATCAGTGCTCTAGAACCCTAAAACAAGTTCGTAGTTGACAATGCATCAATCTCTAGATCCAAAAAGAGCAAATCAAACCCAAATTTCGTTCTCTTCAGTCAAACACAAGTCAATGATAGCACAAAGAAAAGTTCGACTTTTAGAAACTCCGAAAGTAAAGAAAAAAAAACAAATCAAAGAACGATTGAGTGAGATTGACGCACCGTAGAGTGAGATCCAAGGTGACTGAATCAACTAATTGACCTCAGAAAAAGGATAGAGCATGATGAGAATTGGTCCCTTTTACTACCTTTCATTGTTCCATCGAGTGGTTAATCTTAGCTGCTTGTTTTTGTGATGATAGGCTTCTCCTCTAAGCTGCTTTCTATATTATCTGAAAATCCTGTAGATCTTCCTCCACGAAAGAGTCGTTTTCGTTCAGGTTACAAGAAGCCAAGTTCTTCTTCCTTCTCTAACTTGACTTTACCTATGGCGTCGTTTCTTCGTGCTTTGGAATCACCGAACCAGCCATAGCAGAATGATTCAGCTCTTTCCGATTATTCTTCTTCCCAGAACGCCTCTCGCGTTTTCTGTAAAACATTCAACGCGACAACGAAGATAAAAGAGAGTCACAATCAAAAAGCTTAAAAATTAACGAGAACACTAAAAATGATTGAAGAAATTAAGAAGAGAAAACCCAACAGATAAATCGTAGCGAGAGGAGGCGATATTTTCAACACCATCTCACAGCATCAAAATCGACGCCATAGAAATATCTATTGAAATTGAAATTGAAAACAAGAATAGGTAAAAGCCAGAGAATTGGGGATCAGAGACAGAGCGGAGATGAAGAAGCTGATACACAAATCAGAGATCCTAAAACACAAAGCCACACAAATTCTACATCTCCTTTTGTCGAAGAGAAGAAAGGTTTCGTTTCTTTTGTATTAAAATTTTTTTTTTACCTAATTTTAATTCAAAATGGCACAATTTGTAAATATATCTAGGGTAATAGGTTTCAAGGTCATTTTCCCACATTTTTAGGCCTTTCTAGTAAGACGATTTTGGAGGGGTCTTTCTAGTAAAGATTTAGCTCAAACAGGTTTTTTGAGTTATTATCCCTTTATTTTTTTCTCACAATTATCTTTTTCTATTTTTAAAATTTTTAAAAACAAAATATTTTTTAATTTTAGAAAAACAAAATATTTTTTTACACGTGTCAAAATCTCTAACCGATAGATATGACACGTG
>OVBW01002495.1:0-11830 GCA_900406355.1 Erysimum pusillum
ACAAAACTATTCAATTAAAAACAATAAATAATCACTTAAAAATGTGAAAAAAATGCATTGTATCATAAAGATCAGCGGGTTACTAAAATTTGAAATCGGAATGTATAAACAAGCTTTTATATCATAAAGATCAACGGGTCACTATGTCTTTGATTCGTTTAATATCTTTTATAGATCAATTAGAATTTTATATTTACGTTACANATTTGCCCCGCGGTGTACCGCGGGTTAAGACCTAGTATTGCAGTAAAATCTAATCTATTGAGTATCAGACTACAGCCATTATAGGTTTCCATCAATCCGTCGTTTCAAAAAGTTAGAACATATAACAAGACTCGATATTAATTGGAACATATGTACTTAATTTTATGGTTTATAGGTCCAAAGTATTTGTCTAAATATTGTATGGTTTATATTGGAAAGCTTAATACATTAAACTATTCATTGATGGTGAATTTGTTATCATTTGTTTTATATTCTCAATTCAGTACGCAAAATATTCTCAAATAAAGATTGGTGTGACGGGCCATTGAGAGGCATACAACATTCGACAGGCTTTGTCTTGTATCAAAGAATAAGACCATCCCTACTATAATACACAGGAAGGTATAATAATGTGGTTACAATATAATACAAAGTTATATAGTTTGGGATGAATTGACGTCATAAATAGAGATATGAAATAGGGTCTGTTCCGATTCTCTTAGTTGTCGGGTGCAGAGTAAACAGATACCTGCGAACTGACACGTCACTCCGGTGATGGTCCTCCTAGTAAACTTTAGTACCTTCCCCTTCTCCGACTCTCTCACCACTGACCTTTATATGCTTCAATGATGTCATAATTCATCAGTTTATATACATTTTTGGTAAGAAACTAAATATTTAATCAATAGAAAATTTGCCAACTGCCGAGACTGAACTTCTACTGTTTGCCAACTCGATGGCTCGTGGCACCCTTCGGACTCCCCTAGTAGAAATGGCTGGTTCGTCGTTTCAAATCGTAAGTTTTTTTTACCTCTGTTTACTCCAAAATACTTTTCAGTTTTCACCACTTCACGCTGAGTTAGAAGTTTCATTCTGGGGGCGATGAAGATTACAGATGGGTAAAACCAATATTACATGACTTTTTCCTTGATTTGTCTTGTGCGATCATATATGTGTATCCAAGCATTATGTTTATGGAAAGACAATTATACCAATCATAATCCAATCTACAAACATTAGGATTTGAAATTTGAATCAAACTGCGTCTGTAAAATTATCGAATTGGATGAAGCTGTGCTGTAGACCTGACCCACCGTGTTTACTCAAGACAGAAGTAACACAAAAAAAGGAATACTTACTAATTACATCTGAATCACAAGTATTTTTAGATCATAAAACGCTAACATATTTCATACTAAGAGCATATAAACAAACGACAAACACATTTGCACTTACAAGGGAAGGTTAAAAGGATGCTTTTTGTTTTCCGCCTATCTATTCGAAGAAAGCTTACACTTACGGTTTTAATTAGTTTTGCAGACTGCTCTGGTCGGTTTCTGGATGTTCAGGTTGTGGAACCGGAACACCTCCATTCATTCTTGCACGTGCTTCTGCAAACATACGTTGTTGCTCAGCTGCTGCTTCCTCCTCAGTCATTTGAGCTCCACTGTTCCATTTCACGCTCCTCTGTGTGTCCTGCTATAGAGTTGCAAATGTAGGAGACGGTTAACATTAGTGGCTTCTTCTTATTCTCGGTACTAAAAGTGGGAGAAGAAAGTAGATGATTATTACCATGGTTTCATACTTATGTTGCTCATACGCAGCATAGACTTCTTCAATGTATTCACCAAAACCAAGAACCTGTAGTGCCTTGAGAACATGCTCAGGGGCAATCGTCCGTTTGTCCTCTTTGTTACAAACTTCATTAGATTCTGAAGATACGAGATTTATAAACTCTGCAAAAATGTTTAAGCAAAATGCCCATAGTTAACACCACAATAAGAAAACCAAGAACTCGTTAACCACACAAGTGAATAGATGAACTCGGAGAAAACATATATGATCGTCTTACCTACACAACATTCAATCAGAAGATCTTGAGCATCTCTAGCAACACGAACATCTGGTGGTAACATCTCCTTTATGATTTTAGTCATCGTAGCTAAAACAATAAGAGAACAAACATACTCTTAGCAAGATTACAAAAACATCAAGTTTCAATCGAGCTAGGTTTACAAATTATATTCAAATGATCAATGAGCAACAACACCAGATCAGAAACATTGACAACTTAATTGCAACCAAATTAAAGAACAAATGGTCAGTGGATCGAAAAAGCTAACCTTTAGGAAGCGAAGCGTCTTCCTTGGATTTGCCGACTATATCCATTGGATCCATCGTTTAACCTACAAAACTAATCAGAAGAAAGCGTAAGGTGCTTTGGCCAATTACGAAGATCTGCATATGGAGCAATCAATCAAGAGGCGAATGAAAAAAATGAGAAAGCAGAGATTTAATCGGGTAATCTGACTCACCGTAAACTGAGTCAACACGGTTCAACCGAGTCGCGGTGAGATCAGGCGCCAGGAAGTCGATCGGATCGTACGGAATCTTATCGGAGGAATATTCTCTCTCCTTCGTCTTCTCTAGCAGAGACGATTAGGGCAAACGGAAGACACAAAGCGCGTGAATCCCACTTTCTTTGACAACGCTTGTAGACCGGCGCGTGAAGATGAGTTCAATTTTGTAAAAGAAATGGGATTTCAATTAAATAAATCAAAACCAAATGGGCCGAAAATTGACCCGAACTAGGCCCATATATTCTCCTCCAGCATTCTCCGACTCTGATTCCGTGCAGGGACTCGCTTAATTAGAATCTCGAATTGCTGCTCCTCTCGGTGTTGAAGACAATGGCGTCGGACGAGGAGGATTTCGTATTTCATGGAACACNCACGAAGATCTGCATATGGAGCAATCAAGAGGCGAATGAAAAAAATGAGAAAACAGAGATTTTGTCGGATAATCTGACTCACCGTAAACTGAGTCAACACGGTTCAACCGAGTCGCGGTGAGATCAGGCGCCGGGAAGTCGATTGGATCGTACGGAATCTAGGTCTCCTTCGTCTTCTCTAGCAGAGTCGATTAGGGCAAACGGAAGACACAAAGCGCGTGAATCCCACTTTCTTTGACAACGCTTGGAGACCGGCGCGTGAAGATAAGTTCAATTTCGTAAAAGAAAGGGGATTTCAATTAAATAAATCAAAACCAAATGGGCCGAAAATTGACCCGAACTAGGCCCATATATTCTCCTCCAGCATTCTTCGACTCTGATTCCGTTCAGGAACTCGCTTAATTAGAATCTCGAATTGCTGCTCCTCTCGGTGTGTTGAAGACAATGGCGTCGGACGAGGAGGATTTCGTATTTCATGGAACACCAATAGAGCGCGAGGATGAAATCGCGAGCCGGAAGAAGAAAGCAGTCGCTGGGGCTTCAGGCAGTCTTAGAACTCTCCCTGCTTGGAAGCAAGAGGTGAGTCTTTCTTTCATCTTCTAGTTCGTCTGATTAGTTGCGGAGGAATTAGGGAAATCAATCATCGAGAGACCCGCTTTGGCCATGAACATAGCAATTTCTTCGGTGTGTCTGTTTTGTGATGTATTCTTACGGTAGGGAGGTTTTAATGTCGACTGAGATAAATAGATATAACTTTGAGGCNTGAATTAGGGAAATCAATCATCGAGAGACCCGCTTTGGCCATGAACATAGCAATTTCTTCGGTGTATCTGTTTTGTGATGTATTCTTACGGTAGGGAGGTTTTAATGTCGACTGAGATAAATAGATATAACTTTGAGGCATTCCCGTTTCAGCGTTTTGATATAGTAAATTAGTAACTGGAGTAGTGGGAGGGAGCTTGAACAGCTTGACAAATTTTGAGTATCGAAGTGAATGTTTCTACTGGAGCTGGTTTAATACTTAGAATCATGTTAGATTGATCTGTATCTGAGATTTTGTTATATGTTGTGTTTGTTCTTTCTTATGAATGTATCTGTGGATAGTTTTTAGATTGAGAATCTGCATATAGGCGTTGCCTTGTAGGTATTTTAAAATAAACATTTATAAATGTTGGCATCTTCCTTGGTCTGTAATTGCAAACTAATTGAAGCAATCTGTGTTGAAAATTTGTGTCCTTACAAATGGATGCATGGTATTGCTTACAATTCCTTGTCGAGGTTCTAATTGTGGATGCTTTCCACTATGATTTGTTTTTCTGGAAATAACGTCTATCTGTTTATAGTTATATTTTATGGAAAGCTGCTAACATCTGAGTTTTATCATACTCAGGTGACTGATGAAGAAGGCCGGAGAAGGTTCCATGGAGCATTTANGAGGTTCTAAGTGTGGATGCTTTCCACTATGATTTGTTTTTCTGGAAATAACGTCTATCTGTTTATAGTTATATTTTATGGAAAGCTGCTAACATCTGAGTTTTGCCATACTCAGGTGACTGATGAAGAAGGCCGGAGAAGGTTCCATGGAGCATTTACTGGTGGATATTCTGCTGGGTATTACAATACAGTGGGGTCAAAAGAGGGTAAAACTTAAATTACCTGATCTTTTAAAGATTTTTATATTTACTTTTCTGTTTACAATCTCAATTGAATTTCAGGCTGGGCACCACAGTCCTTTACATCATCAAGGAAGAACAGAGCTGGAGCGAGAAAGCAAAGTATTTCAGACTTTCTAGATGAAGATGAAAAGGCGGTATGTTTCATCGTCTTCTCCTTGCTAGATCCGTTAAAGTTTTATTTCAAGTCATTAATGTTTAAATTTTTCAAAGTTTGATTACCGCATATTGCATACTTCTTCTGTTACGATTATCAATGGTAAAATGAAAAGTGGATTTGGAAAATTTTATTTTGCTCTGTGGAANTCCTTGCTAGATCCGTTAAAGTTTTATTTCAAGTCATTAATGTTTAAATTTTTTAAAGTTTGATTACCGCATATTGCATACTTCTTCTGTTACGATTTTCAATGGTAAAATGAAAAGTGGATTTGGAAAATTTTATTTTGCTCTGTGGAAGATGTGCACTATATGGAACGATGTTAAGCCATTCTAAAAATGCTTTTTCACTTCAGGATATGGAGGGCCGATCACTGTCTGCAAGCTCACAGTTTGACACATTTGGTTTTACGGCAGCCGAACATTCCCGCAAACAAGCTGAGAAAGAACAGCATGAGAGGTACTTATGTGTCATATTCTTTAATGCTTCTCATGCATGGTTATAGCTTAGCCAGAATTCAACTGTGGACGGATATCCCATTCTTTCTAATCAATCTTTCTAATATGTTTTGCGATCATTTGGAGGCTTGTTAGGAGCTACGTGTAAGGTTTAATTTCCGGTGGTGCTCCATTTTGCTTTGGAATTAGTAATAATGTTTAGATATTGTGTGATAGTCAGTTTTCTATAAGAAGTTGCTACAACTTAATGTTCCTTCTCTCTCATTCGAGTTGGCTATGAAGTTACTATCTGTGTATATTATGTTTCGTTTGTAACATATTGTTTCTGTATCACAGGCCATCAGCCATTCCTGGCCCAGTGCCTGACGAGCTTGTTGCTCCAGTTTCAGAGTCAATTGGTTAGTTCCTAAAAGTCTCTTTAATATTTTGCAAAAGTCCTTTTTCTTTCGTTTGCTTTATTTTCTAATGCATTAAGTGGATAAATCCTGATCTCACACATATGCTTCTTTATATTGTTCAGGGGTCAAACTTTTGATTAAGATGGGATGGCGGCATGGTCATTCAATAAAGGATGTGCGTGCTAGTTCAGGTTTGAACTTGTTTAACATGCACTAATCCATACTCTTTTTTGTGCACCAATAAAAGCTGCCTATACCTTTTTATTTTGGAAATTTAGAGCAAGCTATTTATTTTGTGTCTCTCTCTTTTATACACTTGTCGGTGCAGATGCTCGTAGAGAAGCTAGAAAAGCATTCTTAGCCTTCGCTACTGATGAGAATAAGAAGGAAACGTCTGACTCACTGGTTTCGGAGCCTGAACTGGAAACTTCTCTGGGTTCACAGTTTAGCGAAGATATTAAAATTTCTGAAAGCACTCCTGTGAGTCATCTTTCCATTTTTTCTTTGCAACCGTGCTTAATGTTGTTGATTTTAATTGCTACTGGTGTCATACACCTATTAGTCATTTTTTTTCTTGAACTTCTCTTCTACATTTCGTATCAGAATACACGTAGGACTGTGAATACTGGTTCTAATCTGCTCCCAAGGTTCTTCTGATATTATCCTTAGTTGCATTGATTGTGATGATATCCTTCTTTCCTCCTTTATCTGTTGCAGGTATATGTTCTCAATCCAAAGCAGGATCTGCATGGATTAGGATATGATCCTTTTAAGCATGCTCCTGAATTTAGAGGTATCTAGTTTGGACTTTTATGATGTTTCTGCTGACGGGGCATTCTTGGTCATTGACTTGCTTCTCATATTTCTGATCCATAGAAAAGAAAAGATCTCGATTGTCTGCAAATAAGGAGGCTGGCTTCAGAAAACCTTTGTCAATGAAGGAAAGTCTTTTTGGACCCAAATGTAAGATTTTGACTCACTATTTTTTCTTTTCTTTCATGTTGATTTGCTCTTCTTTGCTTAAAGATACTTACGTGCATCTATTGCGTATATCTTTGCCAGCTTTTACTTGGCATTCTTGTTGCCTGAAAACTACTCATGGGTTATGTTAGTTACTGATATGAGTTGAACAATCAGCAGGAAAGATTGCTCCGGGTTTTGGCATTGGGGCACTTGAGGAACTTGATGTCGAGGATGAAGATGTCTATGCTGGTAAGACAGAAGAGCTATTTCCCTAATCATGGTTTTCTTTGTTCATATATGCATAAATGGCTGTTGAGGTTGAACTTTTATTTTGATTCTAGAAGTGACAAACCATTGTCCACAGTGGTTAACTTATTGCTCATGTATGTTATAATAGTAATTTGCTTTTGGAAAATAATAATTTTGGTCATAGGTGCAAAAACTTGCTTGGCAATCTAAAGTGCTAGTTTTGAATTTATAAACCGCCTGTTTCTCAGAATATGCTGCAATACTATAGTTCTTTTCTTTTTCTTTCAGGTTACGATTTTGATCAGACTTATGTCATAGAAGATGAAAAGCCAGCAAGACCGAGCAATGACAATAGATTGAGATTAACCTCAAAAGAGCATGACGTTCTGCCAGGTTTTGCAGCTGCTACGAATACTGACCACAGTATGGAGAGGTAATTCAAACTAATGTTTCTATGATTCACAAACATGAGGACATTGTTAAATCAATGTCATCACACGATCAATGTCCAATGGAGATCTAGCTCTCAGACTAATTCAAATTATGGCTACTTACTTTGATATGTGCAGATAGTCTAATTCATATCATTGTGTGTTTTGTTTATTATACCAGATTTAGTCCTCCGAAAATCCCGAAGGATTATGTGGCCCGGCATAAATTTTCTGGTCCTCTTGAGGCTGAAACTAAGCCAACTGTTTCTGCTCCTCCAGAAGTTCCTCCCCCTGCAGATAATAATCTGAAACTTTTGATTGAGGGGTTTGCAACTTTTGTTTCCCGTTGCGGGAAACTATACGAGGATCTTTCTAGAGAGAAGAACCAATCAAATCAGCTGTTTGATTTTCTTCGGGGAGGTAACGGTCATGAGTATTACGTAAGAAGGCTGTGGGAGGAGCAGCAAAAGCGCAGTGATCAAAGTA
This sequence comes from Erysimum pusillum, assembly GCA_900406355.1. Lineage (NCBI taxonomy): Eukaryota > Viridiplantae > Streptophyta > Magnoliopsida > Brassicales > Brassicaceae > Erysimum > Erysimum pusillum. Next base: position 7,751 of record OVBW01002495.1, read on the forward strand.
AGCTGACATTAGATGTTAAGCTGTCTCCAACCGTACAGAAAATGACTGCAGAAACACGTGGCAGCTTATTAGGGGAAAAGCCATTGCAGAGAAGTTTGAAAGAAACCGATACTTCTGCTTCTTCTGGAGGCTCCTTCCAGTTCCCGACCAATCTCTCTGACACATTCACCAAGTCAGCTTCATCTGTAAGTAAACACCTTATAAGACTGTTAGCTTGATTACACTTGGTAGATGAGTTGCAAGAGTAGGATATGCCTTTGTTTTCCTTGCACTAACATTCGAGACTTGTCTTTCTCTCCTTGAAATAGCAAGAGGCAGCAGATGTTGTTAAGCCCTTCAAAGATGATCCGTCTAAACAAGAAAGATTTGAGCAGTTTCTCAAGGAGAAATACAAAGGAGGGTTACGTACAACAGACTCGAACAGAGTTAACAGCATGACGGAATCAGCTCGTGCCCAAGAGAGGTTGGACTTTGAGGCTGCAGCTGAGGCAATTGAGAAAGGGAAAGCTTACAAGGAGGTCAGACGGGCTACTGAACAGCCTATCGACTTCCTCGCAGGAGGGCTGCAGTTTACTTCTGGCGGAACAGAGGTATGTTACAGAATCTTCTTTGCAGTTATTCAGTTCATTGCGAGTTCTATGCTCATACGTAAAACTTTTGTTTACAGCAAATTAAAGACACTGGAGTGGTAGACATGAAATCGAGTAAGACTTACCCTAAAAGGGAAGAGTTCCAATGGCGTCCTGCATCTCTTTTGTGCAAACGTTTTGATCTCCCTGATCCTTTCATGGGAAAGGTAAACAAGTGGTTCCTTGCTTCTCCTTTCTGGAATGTCATTTAAATCTTAAACTCACTGAACAGTAGAAAATAGCTTGTTCTACACATCAAACGGTTAATGTCTTATTTTGGAGCGCACTTGTTGGTGAAGTTTTGCATAATCATGACTTCGATAACATCAAATGCAGTTTTGCTCAGATGTGGTTATATATGTTGACAATGAATGATGTGCATGTTCTTGCTTATGCGTAAAATTTAATATAATCAATACATTTCCTTCAATTTTACAGCCGCCAACTGCTCCGCGAGCGAGAAACAAAATGGATTCTCTCATATTCTTGCCGAATACAGTGAAAGCAGCTGAATCTGCACGTCAAGTATCTGAATCGCAAGAACCTAAGAAAGAGACTTCAATAGAAGAGCCTGAAGTTGAGGTAGAAGTGGAGAATGTGGAGAGACCTGTTGATCTTTACAAGGTAAAGAGGGTGTATTTGTCTGGGAAAGTTTATTATGCCAACTCAATTTCATATTTTCAATCAATTTATANGTCAATAGAAGAGCCTGAAGTTGAGGTAGAAGTGGAGAATGTGGAGAGACCTGTTGATCTTTACAAGGTAAAGAGGGTGTATTTCTGGGAAAGTTTATTATGCCAACTCAATTTCATATTTTCAATCAATTTATATTCGGCCATGTTCACTTGTAGGCCATTTTCTCTGATGATTCTGAAGATGATGAAGATCAGCCAATGAATGGAAAGAGACAAGAGGGTCAAGAAAAGAAGAATGAAGCGGCTGCATCAACATTAAATCGACTGATAGCTGGTGATTTTCTGGAATCCCTAGGGAAGGAACTAGGATTCGAAGTACCTTCTGATGTCCCATATCCGGAAGGAACCAAGCCAATGGAAGAAGAAAGAAAGTCCAAAAGCAAACCCGAAGGCTCTACTGAAAAAATATCAGATAGATCTGGATTGGCAGAGAAAGCAGAGGAGAGGACGAGCTGCCTCACTCTTGGTTCTGAAGACGAAAAGATTAGAAAAAAGAGAGAGAAATCGCCAAGAAAACGAAGTGGTGGTAACGATCTATCATCGAGTGAATCCTCAGGAGATGAACGGCGGAGAAAACGATCTAGTAAGAAGGATAGACATAGAAACAATGATTCAGAGAACGATTCATCCAGTGACTACCACAACCGGGACAAGCAAGGTTCAAGATCAAGAAGGAAGAGGAGAGAATCTTCTAAAGAAAAGAGAAGTAGCCACAAGAAACACTCAAAGCATCACAGGACCAAGAAGTCTTCTTCTTCGCGGTATAGCTCGGATGAAGAACAAAAAGAGTCAAGGCGGGAAAAGAGGAGGCGACGAGACTGAAACCTAATCAGAGCTGTTGACTGATTAAATATGGGAGAAATCAGAGCACTTGCATAGAGTTTTGTGTGAACATTGAAACATGGTAGTTTCGAAGTATGCAATGAATGATTCTCTGCTCTCTCGATAGCAAATAATGAGCTTAGTTTATGATATGATATAGTTGTTGGCTTCGTCGATTCATAGTTTCTTTCAATGTATACACTTATTATTATGAGTCAGAGAAAAAACTGTATTGAGTTTATTTTGTTGTATATCTGCTTCCTTTTATCTTATTTATTTGTTTTGTAGTCATAGTGTTCTTGCATATGTATGCATTTCAAAATATGTTTCCTTATACGAGAAATTCACAAAAATATTTATCTTAAAATCATTGATTAAGCAGAATATGATTATGCTTAAACTTTCAAAACCAAAGCTAACACATAAACTAAACCCTTTTAAACATTCTTTCTCTTAGCCGAAGAACATCTAAACTATTCTAGAGGGTTTAAATNGATAGCAAATAATGAGCTTAGTTTATGATATGATGTAGTTGTTGGCTTCGTCGATTCATAGTTTCTTTCAACGTATACACTTATTATTATTATGAGTCAGAGAAAAACTGTATTGAGTTTATTTTGTTGTATATTTGCTTCCTTCTATCTTATTTATTTGTTTTGTAGTCATAGTGTTAATCAATCTTGCATATGTATGCATTTCAAAATATGTTTCCTTATACGAGAAATTCACAAAAATATTTATCTTAAAATCATTGATTAAGCAGAATATGATTATACTTAAACTTTCAAAAGTCAAAACCAAAAGCTAAACAACTGATACATTCTTTCTCTTAGCCGAAGAACATCTAAACTATTCTAGAGGGTTTAAATTAAAATCAACTCTCTCAAATCGCCACATTACTTGCTACAACATCTTGCGTTTTGCTTGAAGAATCCAAAACGGCACGAGCGGTTTCCAAAACGCTTTGACCGCTAACATAATGACTCCTACACACAGGCATATACACTTCAGCTCCTCCGATCAACTCCGTCTCTTTCTCCTCCGTCTTCCTCAGCGTAAACGAAGCTCTCTTCCCACAAACCTCACACCGTGACGTCAGCTTCGTAACGGTATCCGCAATCGGAATAACATCAAGCACCGAACCAAACCTCCTCCTTAGATAATCACCATCCAATCCAGCAACAATTACAGTTTTACCCTCTTTATCAGCAGCTTCACGGCAAAACTCGTAAAGATCTCCGAAGAACTGAGCTTCGTCGATTCCAATCACATCTAATCGATTCTCGTAGGCGTCGAATCCGAATCTCTCTTTGAAACTCGATAGATCTGGGAGTGGCCAGCAAGGGAATTTCTCACCGTCGTGAGTCACTATCGATTCGGTGCAGTATCTTGTGTCTTTATCGGATTTGATGACTGCGACTTTTTTACCGGCTTCTCTTTCGGCGAGGATACGGCGGAGAAGTGTTGTGGTTTTACCGGAGAACATTGGACCGACGATTACGTGTATTTCGCCGGGAGATGAGAAAGATAGCTGCTGAGATGATGCCGTCGTCTTTGTGTGTGATTTTCTGGCGGAACGAGGTGAATTTGTGGAGGATTTGGTGTTGATTGCGAAGGCGGGATTGGTGAGGGAGGAGAAGCGAATAACGGTGGAGAAGAGAGAAGGTTTAGGGAGATGAAGAGAGAAGGGAGCAAGAGATGGTGAGATTAATGTTCTCATTGAAACACCAAACATTTGATTGCAGAGTGAGTGAGTGAAGGAGGAGGAAGAAGATGAATGCCACGAGGAATTAGGGTTTATGGGGAAAGGGGTTTATTGGAAGGAACGACTATTGGATAGCTTAATTTTGGAGTAGAAGTTAAGAATTTTTACAGCATAATTAAAGCCAACAAATCCTTGTTTTATTTCTTTAGTAATTAATATAAGACGTCCT
>OVBW01002506.1:1424-11812 GCA_900406355.1 Erysimum pusillum
ATTTGGAGTCTTAGGATTGCATTTGCATTGCATTTGGTATTGATTTAGATACAAATTGGCAAATGGAGCTAAAGAGACAAAATGAAGCTTGGAAATATTTGGGTTGAATCGGATTGGATTTAAATATTTGTAAGAAGATTCATGAGAAGAGTCAAGCAAAGCTCAACCATATGAGAAACCACCTGGACTAGATAAAAGAGCATCAAAAATAAGGAATTTGGACCCAGATCCGACTCAGTTTGAACCAGACCCGACCAATCCGAACCGGGTCGACCCAGCTCGGACTAAAACCATAATTTGAAATTGAGCATTTGTAACCTATTTCCACTCCAAGTTTTGTTCTCGTAAGTTCTAAAAAGGGATGTTGCTCTTGAATATTTTGGTGAATTGGATGATTAAGAATTTTGAATTGTGACTAGAATTTTATTGGAAAATTGAAATCGCATAGACATTTTATGAACACCAAGTGTTTGATGAAATGTCAATTTCAATCATAAAGAGCAAAGGATATTCTAGCCAGTGGAAGTTGATGTTTACAGTGTTTTGTAGGGTGTTTAAGCATGAATTCAATGATCACTACGTTTCTTAAATGCATTTGAGGAATCTTTGCATGATTAAGAGTAATTAGTGAATGAACTAGTGCCATGGAAGTGGATTAGTTTACAATTAGGGCTTAAACCACTAGATTAAAATCTTCACCGCACCTAATGGAACCAAAACCAAACTAATGATCTCTCTAGTGGCAATCTACCTAGGTAAAGAGACTCATAGACCTTTTATCTTTGCATTTTCGTTTTTGACTTTTGAGTTGACTCTTTCTAAATTGCATTTTTATCTTGTTTATGGTTAATTGCTTAGCTCAGACACTTGTTTAGCTTTGTAATTTGCCTTTGGTTTTCGTTTATTTCATTTCCATTTTGACAATTTTATTTTTATTTTACAATCTCACTTAAGTTGTTAGTCTAAAACCAAACATTTGCATTGCTCTAGATTAGTTTAGTTCTTGTATTCTTAGTGTGCAAACTCTACTCCTTATGGTTCGACCCTATAGTACTAGAATTATATGATCATTAGTGCATTAGAAATTTAATTGAACAAATCATGAGATCAGTAGGTGACCTAGGGATCCATTTCTTTGACTCCTCTATCTTTCAAGAAGGTTCGAAGAAAGTTAATTATGCGACTACTATCAACAATGGTCGAGGTTTTGTTGCTCTTGTCGGGAATGATGCGAATGAAAAGCTCAAGCTGACCATCGAGCTTGCTCTTGACCTCTTGTCAGGAAAAGACTCGAGAGTGATCTTGTCCAAAGCCTGTTTTCACCAGAAAACAATCTTAATCGTAAGTACTAGGTACACACAAAACATAAACAATATGCAAATATTCCATAACTTGATATCTTCAAGAGACTGCTTCATCTCTGATAATTCCTCCTTAGCTTTTATTCATTAAATTTTTATATGTTTTTAAAGTGTAATACAGTCTTGTTATTTTCTATGATTTTCTCATTATCAATATAATGCAAATACTTTATAAAATATTTAATATCCAATGCTTGTCTTTTAAGGTTGGAACGTAAAATTTCTGATGAAACGTAAACGTAGTCAAAGTTAAATAAAGACAAAAGAAATATAAACGGAATGAGAGAAAAAGGTGTACGTTACTATATGACATTCTAAATGCTTATAGTTTATAGATTTCTACTGTTACTTAATAAATATGCACTTGAATTGCAATTTTATAAGATAGCATGCAAATAATTAAGAAGCTAAGAACGAGGATATGGGCTTCTTAGATCTTCCTTTTATATGCTAAAGGTCATATTTTATAAATAGATTCCTAGAATTTATAAGTCATTCATAGAATGCAGAGAATTGAAATCTAACATGAGTTTTTCTTTTTACGTATATAGACAACAACCCACAAGATCATTTTAAGTATATTTGATTTGATTAATTATCATTTGTAATATAATAATAATAATAATAATAATATATCGAATAAAGGCTCGCAGTCGCAGGTCCGAGAAGATACTGAAGATTTGGGATTTACCACACACAAAAGAAAAGAACAACTTGAGAAAAGATACTACATTCCAATATTTTAAATTTTCTAATAAACTAGATCAAAATATCAAATACGAGAAATCGTGGAGATTCATAAGTTGTAAATATTCATACATCAAAGTATACTATTCGTTCAGATACAATACGAGTATTCTAGCTTTATCGAATGCTAGATTCCTGTCTTCTTATTTTCAGAGATCTCTTAGGTTGTTTTTTCTTTCCATCACTTTGTATGCATTGTCTTTAACGAAAAAAAAAAAATATGTTGACAGAAACTTGTTTTCACTCTCGAACCATTGTATAACTCAAAATTGAGATTCAAACGACCTAGAAGTTTTGAGCACATTGTATACAAAATTATACATACCATATAAATTTTAGGACCACGAAGTTAAAACGAGAATAAAGTATAGGAGTGCTTTCAAAACTAACCACCTATTTTGAGTCAATTGCAAAATTAACCACTTATTTTCTTCTCTCCAACATTTGTCAATTTCTTCCAATTTAATCTTTATGTCTTCATTGTATTCACAAAATGCCATTATTTCTGATTTATTTAAATTTCTTGTGAAAATGCTTATTACACTCATATCCTCATCTTTTTCACTTATTTACGGTTGTGCCATCACCATCAATTTTTCAACAACCATGAACAACCAAATTTGAAGCTCTTAATGCTTCAACAACCCGAAATTGTGAGTTTAAATAACACCCAATGCTATGAGAACTTCAATTTCTTTCATCTCCTCTCCATTTTACTCCAAGAAAATTTGCAAGTGCATTCATCTTGTTATATGTCGTGATTCTTGGATAGTGATGAAATTGGTGTTGGGTTTCTTCCGTGGTGACTAAAGACGATGTCCTCGGTGCTTGACATTGCCAAACAACCACATAATTCTAAAAATTTCCGGTAGATTTTGGATTTTTTTCCTATTTAGTTCCGCGAAAGTAGACTTCATTTGTTAGTTTATTGCTATCTAGTCAGTTTTGTAATTAAAAGTTCATCGATTTTCGAGCCCGTAGACTTCTTTCGCAGTCTATTAAATTTCATTTGAAAACAAAAAATTGCGGTGTAGACTTCTTTATAATCTTTCCGCGGTATAGTTGTAATTGACCAAATTCTTGACTTTCTAGTTATGACTGACAGACGAAGTCTATCCCAAAATTATCCGAGTAGACTTCTACTTTGGTTATTTTTAGGATTGACCAAAATGTAAAAACATTGACCAAAGTATTATTGAATTAAAATTAATTTAAAATTAATTAGTAGACTGCTAGTGAAGTCTACTAGTTAATGTTGGTCAAACATAAAAATAGCCACGGTAGACTTCAACTGAAGTCAACGTGTTTGTAGACTTCGTTTGAAGTCTACTAGTAGAAAGTCAAACTTGGTCAATTGCAAAACTAATCCATCTGAACTCTACTTGTTGTAGTTGACGACCAGATGAAGTCAACACATTGTCGTTGACAGTAATATGAAGTCTACTTATTAAATTGAAGTCTACTACCGGAGACTGCAAAAGAAGTTAACTTGTGGAACTTCAACATGAAGTCAACAAACTATTTTGAATTTAGTTGCAAAACTGACCAAAAAATTAACAAAGGACGACCAACACAAGAAGTCAACGATAATAGTAGACTTCACTGGCGGTCTGCATTTATAAATTGTTATTGCAAAACTAGGTCACCACAATTTAGACTTCATGTTGTTGTCTACTGATATGGCTGAAATAAGTCTACTCGTTCGACATCAACAAGAAGTCAGAAAAGTTTGAAAACTAATTTTATGTAAATTGATGAAACAATTTTCAGATTTTCTTGTTCTATCCTTTGATATATGTTGTGTACTTGGCTCTGTATGTTTTTGACATGATTATGTATTACACATATGGAGAAATAAGGTTTTTAGATTTTGAAGGCAGTTAGGCCATTGATGTAAACTTGTTTTTGAAGTCAACAATTTAGATTTCTAGGTGAAATCGGTATTATATAGATAGGCTTTTACTAGAAATATATACAGTATAAACTCCGATTTTTTGTGTATGGCCTTCGCATATGTAATGTACTTGCCTCTGTATATTTTTTTCATGATAATATATTATACTTTTGGATCAGTCAAGTTTTTGGTTTTCTTAGGCAGTTAGGTCACTGGTTTTAGACTTATTCATAAAGTCAACCCGTTGCACTTGTATGTGAGGTTTGTATAATTGAAATTTTTTCAAATTTTGTTGATTTTTTGTTTTATATTGGTTATCTTTTTTGCTATTGTTTTGATGGCAGTCTTAGTTCCTTTAACTGAATATATATTATTGTCTTTTCAAGACCTTTAAATTTTTTCTTTTTTTACATAACTTAACTAAATGTTGGTTCAAATTGAGGAATGATGTGGGTTAAGTGTTGTTAGGGTCTCCAATGTTAGAGCTTTGCATCGTCTTGGTCATGCAAGCTCACGTTATATAGATTGTTACTTAGAATGCATACTCATGCCAAGAGACCAGCTTTTGACATCTATGAAATGATGAAGTTGGACAAAATACGAAAACTAAAATTATTTTTGCTTGTTTTCAATAATTTTTGAGATGGTAATAAAACAATTTTACATTCTAACACATCAGTTATAAAAAAAAAAATCGACTTTTTGGATTTTCTAATTGCAGCCTTCTTGAAATATACAACAACAAGTTGAGAAATGGTGAGAGGCCAAAGATATGATTTTCCGGTTTGATTAATTGTGTATCTGAGCTCCGTTACCACCGATTGACGCCGTGAAGCACTGAAAACCGCTGCTCGAGCTCCTCCACCACTTTGTCCACCACCGTTCCTGAAACAAGTTCGTTTTGTGGAGAGATTTCATCAAAATTCAAGAATCAAGAACCCAAAATGACCAAAAATATTGCTGAAAAAAGGATACTGGTTGGTAATAGAGTGAGGACGCAGCCGCCGCCACCATTAGTCAACCATCAATATCAAAAGCATAATTATTCCACAAAGAATACAACAAGAAAATCTTAAAAATTATTCACCAATTTGCAATAAATTAGTTTTCAAATTTTGCCGATTTCATGTAGATGTCATACGAGTAGACATCAACAAGCCTCCACGCAGAGACAAATAACTCGAAGTCTACGGTGTTGTCTATTTTTGCAATTGACCAAACCGTTGACCTTGCAGTAGACTTCATCTATCCGTCAACTCCTTCATTTCTTCAAACTCCACCTCCAAGTGATTTTGGCATGGGAGACATGGTACACTTTCAAGACTGGCTCCTTTTCATAGCAATGTTACTGAAATAATAAAATCAAAGCAGAATTAAAATGACAACTTTGCAAAATACAAACACGAACAAGCAATATCATAATTGAAATTTAAGTTAAATGAGTTCTTCACGATTTAGTAAGCTTCAGACCTTGGTTGTAAGTAGAATAAACCGCGAGACATGAGCTTGTAAATCGGGCATCATAGGAGACAAACTCCTCGACTTAGTTCTTCTCGCATCTGCATGATATGTCTTTAGTGTTTTTTTCATAACTTCAGATTGGCTGATTAGAATTGAGAAATTCCAAGTGGAGATTAAACTAGACTCTTTAAGATTTCCATGGACACCAGAATCGTTGAATTTGGATGTCGGAAAGGTCTTCAAAAGTGCCCCGTAATCTGAGATTAGAATCTGTGCGAAAACTGTTTTTCTTTTTTCTTTTTGTCCTTTTTGCTCCAATTCTTCTAAAAATCTGTAAAGTGTTCCACAAACAAATAAATCTTCTAATTTAAGATCAGATTCTCGGTTTACAAGTGAACAACAGATAAAGAGAAATCCAAAATTGGTCATTATTGCTTCAAATCAACAACCCAAATCACCATTACAACAACCCAAAACAATTTTTCATTTTTGAAGCAAATTTTAGATAAGAACCAACTGAGACAAAGAAAAACAAAGCAGAGAAATTACCTTGGAGTGAGAGAGGATAACGGTGGCTAAGGTGAGAGTGAAACAACAAGAGAGTGAAAGAAACAGAGATGAAGAGCAAAATAGATCTAGGGTTTTTACTGTGAGAAGGAGAGAAAGGGAGAGACTTTTTTTTTGTGATAGGCCGAGAAAAATGAAATAGATCTAGGGTTTTTTAGTTTTTATATGTGTACCCTTTAAACAGAGAAAACTGATCGGTTTGGATAAATTGTCGGTTATGGTTGATGGCAAAACAAAGTCAACCACCAATAGTGTACAGAGAAGTCTACTTAAGCAAACCCTAAATCAAATAATTTTAGCCTAATCAACATTTCCTAAATCGACTACTTTATATGTAAATATAATTTATTTCAATGCAGGAAGTCTATGTTGTTAGTATTTGATCAATAGTTTTTATCAAATTATTTTTTATAATTTTTCTAATTAAAATTTAAACTTTAATTAAGGAGTAAACTTAAATTTGTAATCAACCAGATCGACATATATTGCTGACTTCTCTCAGGGTACATCTGTCATTTCGGCTTCTGTTTTTTATTTGGTCTTAGTGGAGTCAACTGTAATTTCACTACCCTTAGTAGTTATGTTTCTCAAAAAAAGAATATGGGGTCTAGTACATTCAAGACCACCAAATAGTCTAGAAAAAGCAATTGTCCTTAAAGTATATGAAGTTCCAAAAAAAAAAATAATGTTCAACTTTTATGGTCTACTTCTTAGATCTTCTATTTGCCAACTTGGAATCTCGTACTAGAACTCATACAAGAATAGTTGCCATGAGCGTTAATTTTGTTCGGACTATCATTTGATAATCATCCTGATGAACCGAAGTAGACGTCCCACTAAATGGTGAATACAAAGACGAAGATATATGAACGAGTATTGATTAATTGATTCACATCATCCTTTAAAAATTCTTCAAACAGCTCTTCAAATTCCTCTAAACTTTCGTCCCCCGATCCATGTAGTTTAACAAGTTAATGATGCAAAAAATTCACCCAAAAAGTTTTTATGAAGAAGATAGTACATAGACTGAAGAAGTAATCTAGAGTCTATTGTCTCAAAGTCCAAACTCATTATAGAAAACCAAAAAAAGGTGTCTTGAACATACTGTATATATAATTGAGTGAAAAAGAGAAATAGTGATTCTTGAACTGAACTAAAACAAAATTAGTTGCTCGCCAACGAAATAATAACACATCATTCAGTATTTGAGGTATACTGCATCCGACTCCTATTCAATGTATTTGTATGATTCTGCAATAAGCTTATCTGCCATTTGATTGGCATTATGATGAACTACATGTTTTCACTGGTTCTAGCTCCTTGTGGTATTGAGAGTCTCTACATGCATCATAAGAATATGGAAAAGTATAGTTAATAGGCATAGTCGATAGAAGACCGGAAAAGATGGATTAGGAAGGACCTTGGGAATATTAAGCCCAGTAGTAATAGTAGCAAAGATTTCTTGTTGAGATTGAAATTAGTGATATGATATTGAGATTCTCAAGGTAGAGAGCACAATAATTGAGTGGCTGCTAGTACTAATCTCTAGCCCTGGGTGTTCGGTTTTTTTGGGGTTTTCGGGTCGGCTTATTCGGAGTTCGGCTTATTCGGGGTGGCTAAAAATCCTCCGAAATAAACCAAAATTTTAATCAGGTCGGTTTAATCGGTTATCGGCTTATTCGGGTCGGTTTTCTGAATTTAAATTCAATCCGAATTAAACCGAGAAATACACTTAATCGGTTAATTTAAATCGAATTAGCCAAGATATTGAGATTTGATCATATATGTATGTTTATCACCTGCTTACATACCATATATGCACCCATACATTACATACTACAAAAAATTGAACCCAAAAGAAGCCTAAATAACAGTTTTAGTAGAATTGAATCAATACCAACTCATTGTTTAGAAGAAAGGAGCTATTGAATCAATACCAAAATGAAGGCTTGTATGGTGCATGCTGCTAATCCGCTTCCAAGAACCACAAAAGAGAGCAGCTACCACTTCCCACATCCATAGTTAATGCTGCTAATCCAAATCAAAAAGAACAAAATAGCAGCTTCCTAATCCTAGCATATACCTGTACACATGAGAGGAAAACAATATCTTAGAACCTGATTTTCTTCCATGTTCCAACATTCAAAAACTAAGAAAAGGAAGAAGTCAGAAATGGAATTACTCAACTTATACAAAGGGCTGAGAGATTCACTGAGCATTGGTTTGTGCATTCCTAGAATCTACAAAAGAAAAACAATTGTCAGAAGTAAACACAAACATATATAAACAAGAGTGCTTAATTGGTTATACAGTTAAGCATATACTTACCAAGGGATTCAAAGAACGCAACATCCTCCATCATTTGCGTTATGGATGCAACTTCAGCTTCTCTGCTTTAAAAGAACACCTCAGCCATTGTTGACTAAGAAGCAGTACTTCAACCATATAAGGAGTTAAAGAACTCCTATATGAATCCAATACTCTCCCACTAGTACTAAATACTGATTCTGAAGCGACAGAAGAGACTTGGAGAGCTAGCACATCCTTAGCAAGGGCTGATAAGATAGGGAACTTCTGGCTGTTACACTTCCACCATGATAGGACATCATACGGGAAACCCAAAGAACTCTCCACTCTAACATTTGTTTTCTCAGTCAAGTAGATATCCAATTCACTCCAACAATCTACTTGTCCTCTCCTAGAGCTAATCAGCTTGTTGTATAAAGACTCTACCCTCTCACAGCCATCCTCATCATCATCATCATCAGCTAAGGTATCCATTGTATGTGCTGCCTGTGATGCTTCTGGTTGCTCATCCTCAACATGTTTGCTAAGTCTCAAACTATATTCATCAAACAGTTGTTTCATACAGCTTGTGACTAAACTAGTAAGCTTCCTACACTCTATTGTATCCTTACCATACAGTTGTTCAAAGCATAGACTAGCAAACTGCATCTTATTCCGGAGATCAAAGACACTAGCAACAATTACTAACAAATTCATATTCATCAACCCATCCCAATACTTTTCAAACTTATCCCTCATGATATGTGCCTGCTTTCTAACCTCCTCATCACTGTTTCTACACTTAGCTATGAGATTTCTCTCAATGTTTACAATTTCCTTGTAAGAAGATGTAGAAGTAACTGATGTGGATGCAGAAAAACTCAAAGTGCTATTGTAGAAGATTTTCAGGAACTTACACAACCTTGAGGCCTCTTCCCAATCAGAAAACATTGGTGGACCAACACGTTTCTGCTTGGTTTTCTCATCTTCTTCATCAAAGTACTCATCATACAGCTTGTCCTCATTCAGCATCCTCATAAAGGGCTCTCTTAACTTCAAAGCTGAAGTGAGCATAATGTATGTAGAATTCCACCTTATAACAACATCCAGAGGCAAGCTGCCTCGACACACCTTTCCAGTGTCACACCTGATCAAGATAAAGAGAAATCAGAAGCAAACAATTCTATTTATATACTAGTAAAAAATCAAAAAATTATGAAATAAATCACCTCAATTCAAATGACTTAAATCTTGTCCAAGAATACCTCACGTATTTGATGGAATTCCGGATAGCAACTATACTATAATTTGCCCTCTTCAGACCATCTGCCACCATGAGATTAAGGATATGAGCATAGCATCTCATATGTATGAATTCACCATCTCTCACTAAAGCTTCTCCTCCTCTCAACCTCAACTCATCTGTAAACAGCCTCAGAGCCTTGTTATTCCCTTTAGCATTATCAACAGTCACAGTGAAGACTTTCTGAATCCCCCATTCATCTATGCAGTCAATAAGATGTCTTGCAATGGTCTCACCTTTGTGATCTGTCACCACCTTGAAGCTAAGTATCCTTTTCTGCATTGCCCAGTTCTCATCATTCTAGTGAGAAGTCACAACCATGTAGTTGACAGAGGTTGCTTGTGAAACCCATATATCAGTGGTAAGAGAGACTCTTTGTTTCTCAACACTAAACAAGTGTCTGAGCTCTTCTTTCTCTTGAAGATACCTCCCAGCTATGTCCTTAGAACTGGTTCTTCTAGAGAAAGTCTGGTAAAATGGCACAATATTCATACAAAACCGTTTCCACCCTTCATATTCAACAAAGGAGAATGGTAACTCATTCACCACAACCAATTCATTAAGAGATTGCCTATAGAGCTGAGGATCATACCGAATGACCCTCATATTCCCCTTACTATCAGCACCTAAAGACGTCTGACTCTCCCTCTCTTTAAACTGAGCATACTATTTGCATATCTTTATGTGACCCTTCATAGAACTAGTCCCTATTAGCTTTGTATCACACCCAATTTGTGTCGCACAATACCTACAGAAGCTGAATTTATCA